>PVKS010022364.1:0-33822 GCA_004027875.1 Aplodontia rufa | reverse complement strand
AAGGAAAGAAGGACAATGAGAGAGAAAGAGTCAATTTTATCTAGTTTTTCATTTGGCTTTCAGTGCTCCAACGCTTCCATTGTGTACATGGTGCTGGGGTTCGAACCTGAATCCTGCACATGCTAGACAAGCACCATAACCCTGAAGCCACTAGCCCAAGCCCCTTGAGCCACGTTTCTTAACTGACATGATATATTCACATTCACTCTGATGCCAAATAAATATTACATCATGTTGATGTTCTTATTTTCTGCATTTTAATTGTTATTTACCTTACAGTTTGTTACAATATTTTTCCTGTTGAAATTTTCTCCATTATTTCTTTCCTTCTTCTCTTCAGGTCACATATACTGTTAGAAAAATATCCCTACAATGCTACCTTGCACATGTTCTCCCTCTACCCAGAAATAAGTGTTCTAATTAATGTGTCACACAAGTCAGCTCTTTTGGCCCAAAACTGATAGCTACCATGGGTAGCAAGAAAAACTTCCATCACTGGATGTATTTGAGGAAACATCTTTGCTAGAAAAAGTACTAGGGCTGCCAGTTGGTTTTCCATCATCCATTTTTCACTGTGCCAATCTCTCCTAACCAGGGACCCCTGGATGAGGATGGTGGGTCAAATGAATTGACTTCTGTCACCAGAGTTTATTGCCTAAGGGTAGAAGCTTGATCAGTCAGTTTAGTTAGGTAACTCCTCCCATACCTCTGAAAGTGGCTCTGAAATCTAGATAGGCTAGTGAAACTTGAATTGAGTAGCCAGACAGCCGTACTTGTGTCTCATTCTTTGCACAACAAAGGAAAGTCCTCTAGAGAGAAAAGAATAAAGCAGACATACATAAAGTGCATCAAAAAGTCAATAAGAGAGCTAGGAGTACAGCTCAGTGACAGATTGCCTGTCAAACAAGTGTTAGCCTCTGGGTTCAAATCCCAGCAAAATTGTTAGGCTCTGGGTTCAATTCCCAGCAAAATACGCACGCTTGCGTGCACACACACACACACACACACACACACACAGAGCAAAATTATCTTTTTGATGTGGTTGTGAATGTGGTTTGCTAATATTTTAAGGGATTTTTGCATCTATATTTATCAGGGATATGGGTCTGTAGTTTTCTTTCCTTAATTCCTTTTTGAATTTGACATCAGGGTTATACTTGCCTCATAAAAAGTATTTGGGGGGCTGGAGCAGTGGCTCAGTAGCTACGGTACTTGCCTGGCATGAACAAGGACACAGGTTCAAACCCCAGCACCCCACACGCACAATGAAGTGTCAGAGCTATGAAAGTCATATGATAGACTAAATCAAATTGGTTTTCTCTTTCTCTCTCTCTTTCTCTGATTGTCTGTCTTGTTAAAAAAAAAAGTATTTGGGAGTGATCCCTCCTTTCAATTTCATGGAATCCTTTAAGAAAGGACAGTGTTATTTCTTCTGTAATAGTCTGGAAAAATTCAGCTGAGAATCCATCAGGTCTTAGACTTTTCTTTTTTGGAAGGCTTTTAATTGCTCTTTCAAGGTTATTAGTTGATATTGATCTATTTATGATTTCTATATCTTCCTGATTCAATTTAGGCAGGTCAAATTAAATTTCTAGAAATTTGTCTATGTCTTCCATATTTTCCAGTTTTTTGGAGTATAAATTTTCAAAGTAGGTTCTGATTCTTTTTCTAATGACTTGAGGTGGAGCATAAGCTTAATCATTTGGGATCTCTAATTTTTTAATGTTGGCACTCCATACTATTCATTTTCCTCTTGGAAATTATTTCATGCTGTCCCAGAGATTTTGATAAGTTATGTCTTTGTTCATAATAATTTCTAGGAATTTCTTGATTTCTGTTCTCTCTTGGCTTCTTTTTAATGGCATTAATCCCTTTAGTAACCACACCTTCCTCAGTTCCAACTTTAAACAAGTTTCTTTTCTGGTCCTACCACAAAGTTTTAACAAGGAAACTCTGCTTCTTGCTCCCCATTCTTACTTTAAACCTGGCTAAATGCCACCAGAAATACTCATACAACAAGTATGAATTCTGTGCTACCTTGAAATTTCTTCTGCAGATTAATTAGTCCATCATTTTAAAATTCAACCTCATGCAGTCAGTTAATGGACAAATGTAGACAAGTTATATGGCAGAATGTAGCATGAATGGCTTCTCCTCTAGTTTTTTTTTTTTTTTTTTTTTGAGACAGAAGGACAGTGAGATACAAGATGGGGGAGACAGAATCAATTTTTATTTAGTTTTTCATGTGGCCTTCATTGCTCCAAGACTGTTGTGTATGTGGTGCTGGGGTTTGAACTTGTGTACATGCTGGGCAAGTGCTGTAATTGCCAAGCCACCGCTCCAGCCCTCCAGTTCTTAAGAGTACAAAATTCGACCTGAAACCTCACTAGCAGAGTCTTATTGTTTCTATTTCTATCAGCATTCTGGTCTTCTAAGGTCACAGCTGAACTCTCCATTAAGCTTTGCTCATAACATTTTAGGGCTGCTCTAGCATGAATTTCCAAACCTTTCCAAGCTCAGGTATAGTTACAACAATGACCGTACTTCTTGGTATCCATTTTCTGTTTGTTAGTCTTCTATTAGTATGACAAAATATCCAACAATTTTGACTTAAAGGATGAAAGATTTGTTTTGGCTCTTGGTTTCAGTTCATAGTCACCTGGCTTCATTGCTTCTGGGGTTGTGATGAGGCAGGACATCATGAAGGGGAACTTGTAGTGGAACAAAGTGGCTCTCCTCATGGTGGACAGGAGAGGGAGGGAGAAAAGAGATAAGACAAGAAACGAGAAGAGAAGAGAAGGGCGATGAGAGGGAAGGATGGGGGCAGGAAGAGAAAAAGGGGCCAGAGACAAGATAAAGTTGTCCAGGCATGCCCCCAAGGTTCCATCTCCTTCAACTAGGACCCACCTCCACATCCCAGCTTGGGACCTAACCTTCAATAAATTATCCTTTGGGGGACATTTTAAATCCAAGCACTAACATTTATTTTATTTATTTTTTTTTTTAAAGAGAGAGGGACAGTGAGAGAGACAGAGAAAGAGAGAAACAACTTTATTTAGTTTTCACATGGCCTTAGTTGCTCCAACACTTAGTTGTGTACGTGGTGCTGGGGTTTGAACCCGGGTCCTCGTGCTTGCCAGGCAAGCGCCGAAACTGCTGAGCCACTGCTCCAGCCCACTAACATTTATTTTATGATAAAATAAATTTTTATTTTTTAGAGAATGAAGTCCATGTACAAAGAGAAACAGAGCCATACATAACACAATGGAACTGCAGAGAGGAGGTGACTGTAAGTGCTCTATTCCAGCTGGTCTGCATCCACTCAAGTGCTCTAGGGAACATTCTTACATGTAAGCAAAAGATATTATGGCCAATTCAAGTAGAAAAGGAATTTTTCCACAAGAATATTCACAGAGTTAGGCTTGGGAAAAAGACAGGAAAGACTCAGTGCTGAAGCAGTTAGAACTTCAGGAGAAGATGTGCCACAGGGTAGTTACTGGGTTTGTGGAATGCTGGGTGGCTCCTCCCAACAACTGCTTCTACTTCTGAAACCTGGATGTTGCTGCATTCCCATGATGGCCAGAGACTTCTTCCACCCCTGCTTTCACATCCTATCTCTTTATTCAAAATCTGGCCTCTGAAGGACCTTCCTAGCTGCCTATCCTTTGGTGGAAAAGAACTTGGGAAAGTGAGTATATTTCTTTTTAGCTTTCATAGAAGGTGATTCTCCAAACAATAACAGCAACAGTGGTTGAGAAGTTAGGCAGCAAAAGCAAACTCCTTAAGAGATATCTGTGGTAAATATTGTATTATGAAAAAATAAAAAAATAAAAATTAAACAATGAAAAAAAAGACTGTATTATGAAGATCAAACAATCCTTGTCTGTAATGGAAATAACATTTTGGCAGTTTTAAAGGATAATTGTTAGGAAATGAATTTTTTTTTTTTTTGAGAGAGGAATAGAGCGAGAGAATCAATTTTACTTTTTCATCTGGCCTTTGTTTCTCCAACAGTTAATTGTGTATGTGGTGCTGGGGTTTGAACCTGGGTCCTCATGCATGCCAGACAAGTACTCCAACCACTGAGCCACCTGGGAAATGCATTTCCTGGGAAATACATCTTTTCTTTTTCAATTTTATTGAGGTGTTGTAATTGTAAATGCATATGTAGTAACAATATGATATACCCCTGATCCTAATCCAAAATCACCTCCACATCACCCCACCCCAATCTATTGGCTCGTCTATATTCCCCCCCTGCAACATACCATATATGTTATATGTGTAAAGATTGTGCATTTTCTAGAATTAAATGATTACATATCTATTATTTGGCTTGTCAGGGAAGTAAGAGTAAGCTACATTGTTCGATTATGTTTTTTGATTTAATCTGCTCATCTCATTTCTTGTTTCATGCATTGAGACCATTCACATTCAGTGTTAGGATAATTATGTGGTTGTGGTTCATAGTAATTGTGTTTTATTAGTGAGTTCTGTTCTTTCCTGGTTGTCTTTTTGATAGCATGCTCTTTTATTAAATTTCCTCTGTTTTTTTTTTTTTCAAAGAGATGGGGTGGGGGGAGAGAGAGAGAGAGAGGGAGAAGGAGGAGAAAGAGAGAATCAATTTTATTTAGTTTTTCATTTGGCTTTCATTGCTCAGACACTTCATTGTATACATGGTGCTGGTGTACTCACCCATGTCCCTTTGCATGCGAGGCAATTGCTGAAACTGCTGAGCCACTGTTTGTGGGTTTTGAGGAATGTTTGCTTCTTCTTCTATTTGGAGTTTACCTTTGAGAATTCTTTGAAATGCTGGTTTTTAATCATGAATGCTGCAAGTTTGATCTTATCATGAAATTTCTGATTTCCCCTTTGAATTAGAAGCTGAGTTTTGCTGGATCATTCAGAGATTGAAATATCTCCTTCCACGATCTTCTTGATTCTAGGGTTTGAGTTGAAAAGTCAGACACTATCCTTATTGGTTTGAATGTGATTTGGAGTTTTAATAGTTTTTCCTTGATTTCCTTACTAAACATTTTGAATATGACATGTCTTGGTGAGCTTCTCTTTTGATTAGGACTATTGGGTGTCCTATAAGCTTCCTGGATGAGCATATCTGAGTCTATTTTAATATGGGAAATTTTTTCTTTAACTCTTTCATTGAGAATGTTCTTTATGCCATTTTGTTTGCATTTTAATTTCTTCTTGTATCCTGATTACTCTCAGATTGTGTCTTCTGATTTCCTCCCAGACATTTAAAAAATTCTACTAATACTTTGTGAGTTTTTTTTTTTCCTTTTTTGTCATCTATGCCTTCAAACTTAGTTAGCCTGCTCTCATTATTGGAAGTTCTTTCTTCCAGAGCTGAGGTTCTATTTTCTATAGAAGTCTAATATTAAATTCTTCCATTCTTCCTCTGTTGTCATTGACTGAAGATTTTTAGCTCTGATACTTCCTTTTTCAGTATGTATATTTCTTTGATAATAGAGTATTTTGATCTCTTGAGTTTTCTCATCTAGTCCCTTCATTAAATCTTTTTAGTTCATTGTTCCTTTTAGTAATCACATCATTGATATTTCCTTTCTCAGTTTTCATCCTGCTCCCTGTCCATGGGCTCCTTTGTTGGAGAGCTGTGGGTTTGAGGTGAAACTTTTCTAGTTTGATTCTTCATTTTTGAATGTTTTCTTCTGGAACTTTCAGTTGAGGTTTCTTGTTTTAAAGCAAGGCAGGTCTCTAGGTGTTTCTCCTTGAAAGTCAATGGGTTGGGTCAGATACCCCTTTGATGAACACCTTCTTTAAGAAAGCTGCTTCATTTTATTGCACATTTTGGATTTAGGCTCCAGGGTGCAGATCTGTAACCTGTTTGCAGTTCAGGGCAGCCCACTGAATTGTTGAATCACAGTGGCAGGGGTGCATCACTGTGTCCTCGGGTCTTGCAGACATGGGCATGGCCCCAAATGGGCCTGGCTGTGTGCTGCAGTGGAACCTAAGATTCTTGGTGGCAGGGATGGGCCCAATATAACCAGACCTGGTGAGTGTATGCTGCAGTTGGGCTCTCTGGTGAGGGTCCTTTAGGCCTCCTGGGCACCTGCCTGCTCAGTATTAGCATACTCTGCCCATGCATTGGTTGGGTGGGGCAGCTTCAGGTTGGGGGCTGTAGTGGGCCCCTGCTGGCTTGGAACCAGTGTCCTGATTGCGCACAGTGGGTGGGAGGGAGACTCTGGGTGTGTGTCCTGGGTGCCTGCTGGCCCAGAACCAGAGTTAGAAATAAATCTTGAAGGAAAATGTCCTGCTACTTAAGATGGGAAACCTTGTTTTATAGCTTGCCAATGGAATAAGGCCTCTCTTGGGCAAGGGATGGGCCTTCTACAGGCCCTGTGGCAGAAAACAGGCAGGGTACACTGTAGGTAGGTTCAGGTAGGTGTAGAAATCAGTGTTTCAGAGCTATGATCCGATTGTCTTTAAATGGGGAGGTAAGAGAATGACAGAACCAGAGAAACCAGAGAAGGAAATTTGGAGAGAAAGGATGAGGCTGGAGAGAAGGGAGGAGCTAAATGTGGGTGGGAGATGAGGACAAGGAAGGACTTTGTGAGCTTATCAGGCAGAGTCTCCTTTAGTCCTATGGTAGCAATAAGTGACCAAGAATGATGAAACCCTACCTATATCTTACTCAGCAATCCTCATCACCTAGTTTGGCCTCAATGACCTCCCCCAACCCTCCAACACACTGTTGCAGTGAATGGAATCATCTGTTGATTAATCCCAGTAAGTCAGGAGCATTCCTATCTTTGGTCCTTGTTTGGTTGCTGCTTGTAACTGGTATCCTTGCCTTCCGCATTCTACCTCCTTATTGCTTGTCTTCTTCAGATTCTAGCTCACTGCTGTTTTCCTGAATCCCACATTCCCAGAACATCTCCCCTAGAATGGTCATTTTTTTTCTTTTACCAGATCTGGGGTCTGATTTGGGTTCAAATCAGGTTTATGCCACACTAATTTCCCCTCCTCCACCTGCCCACCTTATGGGGCCTATCACTAGGAGTATGTGAATGAGTGGGTTGCCCGGGGGGGGGGGGGAGTGTGTATGTGTAGGAGTGCTCAATTTAGTTAGCAAGTT
Organism: Aplodontia rufa; assembly: GCA_004027875.1. Lineage (NCBI taxonomy): Eukaryota > Metazoa > Chordata > Mammalia > Rodentia > Aplodontiidae > Aplodontia > Aplodontia rufa. Next base: position 26,708 of record PVKS010022364.1, on the reverse strand, counting down.
CTCGGAGACTGAGTGGTGCCATTGGAGATGAAGTAGGTAAGTGTTTAGGGAAGGCCTCCTGAAGGAGTGTCCTGACTTGAACATTGAAGAGTAAATCTCAAGTTGTACCTGGAATTGATTATTGATTGAGTATGGCTTAGGAAGGACAGGGAAATGCAGGTGGGTTTCTGATGCCACTTCATATAGACTGGGCAGGAAAGGTAGGGAAACCCAGGCCCCTACCCCCATTTTTTTGTTTCTATGCTTGTGAGCCTCTGTGTCCATGACAGGTACAGTTAATATATGAATGCTTGCTGGGATAATCTATAACTTAGTAACTTCTTTCAGGAAATGCATTTTTTTTCACAACTGATGACGTTTTGGAGGCCTTTCATCGAGTTTGATTCATATTTTAAAGTCATTACAAGTTGTTGCACAATTGCTTACAGAAAGAACCCACCTGGTTCTTTTCTTGCCTTCTATTCTCTGGCTCAAATCTGCTTCCAAATAGATTTAACATTTCTTCTCCTCCATATCTTAAATATATCCCAAGGTAAGCAGTGTTGTAAATACCCACATGAGGTCACTTGGAAGACAAAATAATGCCATAATTTCTGTTTGTTACATTCCTTGCTGTAGCTCCCAAGTCCTCCAGCTTTCCTTCATCTCCTCTTCATCCTTCCATGATCCACACATTGAAGAGAGATAATGAATCAGCAGGAGATGGCTTCAGCCTTAGGCCAGAATCCTAAAATATGATATATTTTAGAAAATATTCCATGTACTGCTGAGAATAAAGTGAATTCAGTCTTTGATGGATGAAATATTCTATAAATATCTGTTATATCTAAATTATTGAAAGTTTTTTCTAGTTCTGTGTTTTTATTTAGTTTTTGTTTTGATGATCTATCTAGTCATGAAAGAGCTGTGTTAGTCAAACAGTGTTATTATGTTGTAGTCTATTTATTTCTAAATACTGAGAAAAGTTATTTTTATTTTTATTTTACGTAATTGCTCCAGTGTTTGGTGCATAAATATTTGAAAAGACCTTGTCTCTTCTGATTAATTTTGGCTCAAAGTCCACTTTATATGCTCTGAGAATATTAACTCCTGCTTGTTTTTGAGAACCTTATGGGTGGTATGTTTTTTTCCATCCTTTTACCCTCAGTCTGTGGATTTCTTTGCCTGTGAGGTGAATCTTTTGCAGTCAAAGTATTGTTCAGCCTTGTTTTTATAAGTTTTAATTTTCTTGGGTAAGCATTCAAACAGTATATTTTTAAAATTACTCTTTTTATGTTCTTTATAAATTGGTTCTTTTTCTTTTTGTAGGTATAGGTGATATAAGATCATGGAGTTTAACTTGTTCTAATTCAGTCTCCAGTTTTTTCCTGTCCCCTTCCCTTCATCTTACTGCCTGCCTTTTCATATACATGACAATAGGATACACAGAGACAAACTTACAAAAGCTTGGAGTGTACCTTGTTTTAACTCAGTTCCCAGCATTTCCCTTTCTCTCTTTCTCACCCCCTGTTCTTTTTGGATATACTTGACAATAGGCTAAGCATTGATATTTTTATAAAAGCATGCAACATAACTTATTCTAATTCAGTCCCAGTATTTCCCCTCCAAATCATCACCCCATTCTCTAAATCTCTTGAGAATGTTGTTGGAATTTTGATGGGTACTGCCTTGAATCTGTATAACACTTTCGGTAACATGGCCATTTTGATAATATTATTTCTTCCTATCCAAGAATGTAGGTGGTCTTTCTATTTTCTGAAGGTCTTCTTCAATTCCTTTCTTTAGTGTTCCATAGTTTTCACTGTAGAGTCCTTCACCTCTTTTGTTAGATTGATTACTAAGTATTTTATTTTATGTTGAAGGCATTGTGAATTGAGTAGTTTTCCTAATTTCTTTCTCATTAAGTTCATCATTGGAATAAAGGAATGTGATTGATATGTGAAAATTGATTTTGTGCCCTGTTACCTTGCTGAATTCATTTACAAGTTCTAGACGTTTTCTGGTGGGGATTTTTTGGATTTTCTAAATATATAATCATGTCATCAGCAAACAGTAATAATTCGAGCTCTTTTTTCCTGTTTTGTATCTATTTAATTTCCTTCTTTTGCTTAATTGCTCAAGAGTTTCAAGAGTTATGTTTAACAGGAATGGTGAAAGTGGATATCTTGTCTAGTCACTGTTTTTAGAGGAAATGCTTTCAATTTTTCCCCTTTGAGAATAATGTCAGCCTTGGGTTTGTCAGTTGGCCTTTACTTTGTTAAATTCCTTCTATCCCTTTGTTGTCTCATGTTTTAAACATAAATGGGCATTTTACCCTGTTAAGTGCTTTTTCTGAATCTATTGAAATAATCACGTGATTCTTGTTTTTAAGTCCATTATGTGGTGACTTACATTTATGATTTCTATATATTGAACCTACCTTGCAACCATGGGATAAATCCTACTTTGGTTAGATGTCCTATCTTTTAAAAGTATTTTTGTGTGCAGTTTGTCAGTATTTTAAAGGTAGAGAGTGGGAGAGTGAGAGAAAGAAAGAATAAATTTTATTTATTTTTCATCTGACCTTTTCTTCTCTGACACATATTTGTGTATGTGGTGCTTAGGTTTAAACCTAGGTTCTTGTGTATGCCAGGCAAGTACTTTAACCACTGAGCCACTGCTCAATCCTTGCTGATATTTTATTAAGAATTTTTGGGCTGGAGCTGTGGCTCAGCAGTAACAGGAGCACTTGCCTAGTGTGTGTGAGTATACAAGTTCAAACCCTAGCACCACATATACAACGAAGTCTCAGAGCAGTGAAAGCCACATGAAAAACTAAATTAAAATTGATTCTCTCCCTCCCTCTCTCTCTCTCTCTCTCACTGTCTCTTTCTTAAAAAAAATTAAAAACAAAAGAATTTTTGCATTTATGTTCATCAAGGATATTGGTCTGAAGTTTTCTGTCATTGATGTGTCTTTGTCAGGTTTTTGGGATCAGGGTGGTAATGGCTTCATAGAAAGAGTTTGGCAGGGTTCCTTTCTTTTCTATTTCATGGAATAGATTTAGGACAATTGATGTTAGTTTTTTGTAGGTCTGGAAGAATTCAACTGAATATCCATCTAGAATGGGCTTTTTTTTTTTGTTGGAAGGCTTTTGATTGTTGCTTCAATTTTATTACTAGAAATTGACCTGTTTAAGTTTTCTATTTTCTCTGGGTTCATTTGGTGGTTTGTATGTCTCTAGGAATTTGTTCATATCTTCAAGGTTTTCTAGCTTAGTGGAGTATAAATTTTCAAAATAGTTTCTGATGATGTTTTGGAATTCAAAAATGACTCATGATGTTTCCTTCTTCATCCCAGATTTCAATATGAGATTTTTATTTTTATTTTGTTAGAGTAGCTGATTTATCAATTTTGTGTATTGTTTTGAAAAGCCAAGTTTTTGTTTTATTGATTTTTTAATATTATTTTTTGATTTCAGTTTCATTGATTTCAGGACTGATTTTAATTATTTCCTATCTTCTAATGTTTTTGGTGTTGGTTTATTCCTCTTTTCCTAGGTCCTTGAGATGAAGTGTTTGGTTATTTATTTTTGTGTCTTTCTATTCTTTCAAAGAATGAACTTAATGTTATGATCTTTCCTTTTGGAGCTGCCTTTATACTGTCTGCTATTTTAAAATTACTCCCTTGATTTCTTCTGTTATCCCTTCACTATTCAAGAGCGTATTATGTGATCTCCAGGTGTTAGAATGGTTTCTATTTTTTAGCTTATTAATTTCTAGTCTCATTCCATCATGATGTCATCAAATCAAGGTATTATGTCTATTGTTTGTGTATTTACAAAGATTTGCTTTGTGTCATAGAATGTGAAAATGTTCCTTGTGCCACTGAGAAGAAAGTGTATTCAGTTGTTGATGGATGAACTATTCTAACAATGCCTGTTAGGTCCCAATTATTAATTGTATTTTTTTCTGTGGTGTCTTTAGTTTTTTTTTTTTTTTTCTTTTTTCTTGAATATCTATCCAGTGATGAAAGACTCATGTTAAAGTCAACCAGAATTACTGTATCATGGTTGATTTTGTTCTTGAAATTGAGATGGGTTTGTTTGCCGTATATAGATGATCCATTATTTGGGGCATATATACTTATGATTGTTATATCCTGTTGCTCTATGATTCCTTTGAGTTATGGATGACCTTCTTTGTCTCTTATGATTAATTTTGTCTTGAAGTCCCTTTTATCTAATGTAAGAATAGTAACCCCTGCTTGTTTAAAAGAATTATATGCATGGTATGTTTTCCCCCTTCCTTTCACCTTCAGTCTATAGATGTCTTTGCCTGTGAGGTGTATCTTTTGCAGGCAGCAAGGCAGCATATTTTGGGTTTTTTTTTTTAAAGGGATAAAAGGAGAGAAAGAGAAAAGAGAATCAACTTTATTCTCCTTCATCTGGCCTTTGTTTCTCTGACATCTAGAGTATGTGTGGCACTGGGGTTTGAGCCTGGGTCCTCATGCATGCCTGGAAAGTGCTGTAACCACTGAGACACCACTCCAGCCCTGAGCCTTATTTTTTAATCCAATCTGCCAATCTATGTATTTTTTTTTTTTAAAGACAGGAAGTGACTTGGACTTTAGAAACAAGATTTTCCTTTCCTTTTCTTTCTTTCTTTTTTTTTTTTTTTAAGAGAGAGAATGTCATTTTTATTTGTTTCATCATCTGGCCTTTGTTTCTCTAACACTTAGTTATGCATATGGTGTTGTGTTTCAACCCAGGTCCTCACACATGCCACACAAGCACTCCAACGAGTCACCACTCCAGCCCTAACCTATGCGGTTTTTTTTTTTTTTTTTTAGAGAGTGAGACAGTGAAAGTTTTTTTTTTTTTTTTTTTTTTTTTTTTTTTTTTTTTTTTTTTTTTTTTTTTTTTTTTTAGTTTTTTCATGTGTCCTTCCTTGCTCTGAGATTTTGTTGTGTACATGGTGCTGGGGTTTGAACTTGTGTACTTGTGCATGCTGGGTAGGCACTAAAACCACTGTGCCACTCCTCCAATCCCCCAATGTATGTGTTTATAATTATTTTTTAATATTTTTTTCAAAGAGAGAGAGAGAGAATCAATTTTATTTAGTTTTCCGTGTGGCCGTCATTGCTCCCACACTCCGTTAGGTATGTAGTGCTGGGGTTTGAACCTGCATACTAGCACATGTTTGGTAAGTGCCATAACCACTGAGGCACCACTCCAGCCCAACCTATGTGTTTTGATTGAAGAGTTTAGATCATTTACATTCAATGATATTATTGAGAAATGAATTTTATTTCCTGCCATATTGTTTTGTTTCAAGTGTTTTTTTTTTATTTTTATTTTTTTAAGAGAGGACAGTGTGTATGTGAGAGAGAAAGACAGAATTAATTTTATTCAGTGTTAAATATGGCTTTCACTGGTCTGCAACTTTGTTGTGTCCTTGGTGGTGGTGTTTGAAAGCACATACTTGTGCATGACAAGCAAGGAGAGGGGAAGTGGAGGTACTGGAAATGGAATTAGAATAAGGTTATATTCCATGTTTTTATAATTATGTCAAAATGGATTTTACTTTCATGTATAAACTAAAGAGAACCAATAAAAAAGGGGAGCATTCAAGTAGCTTTTGCAGACATATGAGAAGATAGTCAATGGCACTTACAGAATAAATGCAAATTTATTCCTAAGTGACTGACAAAATGATAAAAGTTAATGTTTGGTTTTGTTGAAGTTGTGAAGAAATAGTCACTGAATTCTTGGGTGAGAATGTAAACTGGTAATAAGAATCTGAAGACAATTGGTGATATTTATCAAAATTATACACACATATTATGATCTAGTGGTATTTCTTCTAGGAAATAGAAGAGGCTAGGTTAGGCATGCAAACATGGGTGCAAGGATGTTATGTTTATAAATGACAAAACATAAGAAACAAATGCATCAGTTGTCTACTTCTGGGAGCAAACCTTTCTAAACTTAGAAGCTGTAAATGACCATTTATTGTTGTCTTTGGTGTAAATGTCAGCTGAATAAGTCTTCTGTAACCTGGGCTCCATTGAGCAAATGTGGACTACTGCAGGTCAGCTAAGAACCTATGCTTAGGGGCATTGGCTGTCTGTAAGTTGGAGTGACAAAATGATAGGATCATGTGTCTTTCAACACTGAACAGGTTATCTTGAACTTGTTCATGTGGTGATAAAAGCAAGTTGAAAAGAGCTGGGTGCAGTTGTGCATGCCTGTAATTCCAGCAACTCAGGAGGCTGTGGCAGGAAGATCATGAGTTCAAATCCAGACTCAGCAAATTATCAAGACCCTGTCTCAAAATAAAGAAATAAAAAGAAAAGGCTTGGGATCTGATTCAATCATTAAGTCCCTCTTGGTTCAGTCCCTGGTAGCAAAAAGAGAAAAACAAATTAAAAAACCAAACAGGTTGAAATGTACATGGCCTCCTGAGTTTTTGTTTGGAGGCTAACAGTGTCTTTTCTGATCCACTTAAGTGGCTAAAGGAAGCCATGGGGCAATGCCAGATGCAAGAAATATCAAGACTCTACTTTTTAAAAAATTAATTAACTTTATTTATTTATTTCATATATATATTATTAGTGCATTATAATTTTACATAATGAGGGGATTAGTTGTCACATATTCCTAGATGCACACAAATTAGCAATACAGTTTGTTCAATATCACTCATCACACACCCCTCTACCTCCCTCCTCCCGTTCCCTGATCCCTTGTCTTTCTCTGGGTCCTAAATTGTTCCCCAAAAAGCCAAATACAGTGACATAATTCTTTTTTAAAAAAATATTTTTATTAGTGCATTATAGTTTTATATAATGATGGGATTAGTTGTCACATATTCCTAGATATACACAATTGAGCAATACAATTTGTTCAATACCCCCCCCATCCCTCTACCTCCCTCCTCCTGTCCCCTGATCCCTTGCCTTTCTTTTGGGTCCTACATTGTTCCTAAAAAACCCAAATACAGTGACATAATTCTTATACCTATGAAGAACATTTTATATATATATGGCTATAGTATATACAGTGACATTTATAACTGCTTGGAATGTACCTTATCTCATTTCCAACATTTCCCCTCCTCCTCCCTTCCTATCATCCCTTGTTATTCTTCAAAGTATTTGACATGGGATTAAACATTTATACTCTAAGACTTCTTTGGGTATGTGGTGCTGGGGTTTGAACTTGCATACTTGTGCATGCCAGGCAAGCGCTGTAACTGCTGAGCCACCACTCCAGTCCCAAACATTTATGTTTTGAACAGGTATGCAGCATAGCTTGTTCAAATATTTTAAGAAGTATCTTGCAACTATACCTCATAAATATTAACATTTTGCATTTTTGTTGTATGAATCTAATACATGAGTTTGTCTACTTTACTCCTGAGCCTGGGTTTAGGTCCAGCCTCCACAAATGAAGGATACCATTTGGCCCTTGAATCTCTGGCTTTGGCTAACTTCACTCAGCATGATTTCTTCCAATGCCATTCATTAACCTTCAAAGGATGCAATATCATTGTTTCTAATAGCTGAGTAGAGCTCCATTGTGTGTATATATACATATATATATATACTTATATATATATAAGTATATATATCAGGGCTTTTGGATCCATTCGTCCAGTGAGAGGCATCTGGGTTGGTTCCATAATTTAGCTATTGTAAATTTAGCTGCTATGAACATGGATTTTGCTGTGTGGCTATAATGTGCTGATTCTAACTCCTCTGGGAAAATACCCAGAAGAGGGATAGCTGGGTCCTATGGTGGATCCAACCCTAATTTTTTGAGGATTCTCCATACTGCTTTCCAGAGTGGCTGGATCAGTCTGCAATTCCACCAACAGTGTGCTAGTGTTTCTATCTCCCCACAACCCCTCCAGCATTTGTTATTGTTTGTATTCTTCATCTTTGCCAGTCTGACTGGAGTGAGGTGAAATCTTAATGTAGTTTTGATTTGCATTTCTCTGATTGCCAGTGATTTAGAACACTTTCTCATGTATTCATTGGCTTCCTCAATGTCCTCTGTTGAGAAGTCTCTGTAGCTCTCTGGGCCATTTATTGATTGGATCGTCTGTGTTTTTGTTATTGAGATTTTTGAGTCCTAAATCTTGGATATTAGTCCCCTGTCAGAGGGATCACAGGCCATCTCATCCATTCTGTAGGTTGTCTCTTGACTGTTTTGACTCTTTCCTTGGCTGTACAGAAACTTTTTAGTTTAATGGCATCCCACTCATTGATTTTTGACAGTAATTCATTCACTTTAGGAATTGTATCGAGGATGTTGCCAACTCCCATGTGCTAGAGTGTTGGTTCTTTTCTAGCAGTTGTATGGTAGCTGGTTTATTTCCTAATTCCTTGATTCATTTAGATTTGATTTTTGTGAAAGATGAGAGATAAGGATCTAATTTCAATTTTCTGAAAGAGACTGTCTAGTTTGTCCAGCGCCATTTGTTATGTAGGCTGTCTCTCCTCCATGTTATATTTTGACCCCCTTTGTCAAAGATTAGATGTTTAAAGATTTGGGGCTTTATCTCAGAGTCTTCTGTTCTATTCCATTGGTCGTCATTCCTATTTTGTTACCAGTACCATGCTGTTTTTCATTGTACAGCTCTATAGTATAATTTTAGATCTGGTATTACAAAACCACCTGTTTTGTCTTTCTTGCTTAGTAATATTTTGGCTATTCTGGATTTCTTGTTGTTCCACATAAATTTGAGAATTGCTTTTTCTATAAATACAAAGATTGACCTTGCAATCTTTATGGGGATTGCATTGAATCTGTATAGTGCTTTTGGCAGAATGGCCATTTTAATTATATTAATTCTGCCTAACCAAGAGCATGGAATATCTTTCCATCTTCTCAGGTCTTCTGCAATTTCTGTTTTCAGTGTTTGATAATTTTCCTTGAGGAGGTCTTTTACTTTTCTTGTTATATTATTTCCCAAGTATTTTATTCTTTAGAGGATATTGTGAATGGCACCAATTTCCTAATTTCTTCTTCTGCCCTAAAATTATTGGCATAGAGGATAGCTAGTGGTTTATGGGTGTTGATCATGTAGCCTGATACTTTGCCAAATCTGTTTATTAGCTCTAGCAGTTTTCTGGTGGAGCTTTTTGGATATTCCAGATATAGGATCATAAGACTGTACTTCTTAATTTGAAAAACTCAAATCATTGCAGTCACACATTCAGGGAATTCTACGAGGTCATTTTGGGTCTATAATGAATATAAATATCCACCAAATAAAGTCTAGTTAAAACAAAACACAAACAGGAGAAATTTTATATATATATATATATGTCAGAGTTTTTAGATCTATTCATCCATTGAGGGGCATCTGGGTTGATTACATAATTTATAGCTATTGTAAATTGAGCTACTATGAAATTTTTTCCGTGTTACTGTAATGTGCTGATTCTAACTCCTCTAGGAAAATACCCAGAAGTGGGATAGTTGGGTCATAAGGTGGATCCATCCCTAATTTTTTGAGGAGTCTCCCCACTGCTTTCCAAAGTGGTTGTACCAGTCTGCAGGTCTACTCACAGTGTGCTATTGCTCCTATCTCCACACAGCCCCTCCAGCATTTACTACTGTTTGTATTCTTCATCTCTGTAGTATGCCTGGAGTGAGGTGAAATCTTAATGAAGTTTCTATTTGCATTTCTCTGATTACCAGTGATTTAGAACACTTTTTCTTGTATTCATTGGCCTGATTTCCTCTGTAGAGAAGTTTTTGTTTAGCACTTTGGTCCATTTATTGATTGGATTGTTTGTGGTTTTGATATTAAGGTTTTTGAGTTGTTTGTAAATTTTGGATATTAGTCCCCTGTCAAAGGAATGACAGGCCATGATTATTTCCCATTCTGTGGGCTCTATCTTGACAGTTTTAACCAATTCCTTGGTTGAGCAAAAGCTTTTTAATTTAATGGCATCCTACTCATTAAGTCTTGAATTTAATTCTTTCATTTTGAGGGTCTGATTGAGGAAATCATTGGCAACTCCCAAGTGAATTTTTGTCTTTTTTTGTTAACCATTTGCTCAAGCTTATTCAGCTTGTTTTCACTGTCTGAAGTTCTTTCTTCTAGATCTTAGGTTCTGTTATCTATAGCGGTTAGTCTATTATTAATTTTTTCCATCTTTATTCTAATGTGAATGAAGATTTTAGCTCTGTTCCTTCCTTTTTCATTATGTTTATTTCTTTGATAATAGGGTTTTCCTTTCTTGTGTTTTCTTTCTTAATCCCTTCATTAAGTCTGGTTTTTTCCTTTTATTAATCTGGCTTTTGATAATTTTTTGTAAGTTTTTCATCCTGCTCCCTGTCTGGGTATTCCTTGGTTTGGGAGTTATGTGCTTGAGGTGAACCTTTTCTATTTTGATTCCTCATTTTTTATAATCTTCTTCTGAATCTTTGAATTGAGTATCCCTGTGGTGAAGGTAGGCAGGTCTGCAGATGATTTTTTATTGAAGGTTAAAGGGTCAGGTCAGACACCCCTTCTCTGATGACCATCTTTTTAAAAAACCCTGCTTCTGCCTGGAACCTTGTTTTGCTGTACCTTATGGATCTAGGCTCCAGGGCTGTGACCCAGAATCTGTTGGGGGTGCTTGGCAGCCTGTTGGATTTTAGAAGTGACCATTAGGTGTGCTTTGTTGGGTCATGGGTTTTCAGGCTGGGCCAGAATGGGCCTACTGCACACCACAATGGGTCCTGGCATTCTTGGCAGTGGATATGGGCCCAATATATTTGGACCTGACATGTATAACCTACATCTGGGCATCTACCTGTGTATGTCAGCTGGGTGGGGGACAGGTCTGGGGGTGGGTCCTGGAGTGGGTGCCCTTCCTATGCCTAAAGGCCCTGGACCTTAGACCTGGATCCTCCTTCAGTGACTGCTTGGGTAGGCTCTTGCAGGGTTCCTGGGGGCTGGTGTTCTGTGCATGACCAAAGGCCCTGGAGCTGAGACCTGGATCCATATGCAGCAGCTGCTCTGGTTGGCTCTAGTGGGGTTCCTGTGCATGGGTGCCCTGCCTGTGCCTGGAGGTCCTGGACCTGAGGCCTGAATCTGTACTCAGCCCCTGCTGGGTCAGCTTCATTGGGCTTCATCAGGCTTCCTGGGCTCGGGTGCCCTGCACCTGCCTGTGTCTGGGTGGCTACACACATGGCAACTGGGTGGGTCAGGACTGGGTGGGGGTGTCCTGATTGCAGGTTCCTTTCCGGTGTTCCTTTAGGACCCAGACATGGGGCCTGGATCTGTGCACAGCAGATGCTTGGGTTGGCTCAGCCAGGATTCCTGGGTTCTTGTGTCCCATGTTTGCCTGAAAGGCCCAGTTCTGAGATCTGGATTGGGGCAAAACCAGTGCTCTGATTTGCTTCAGTGGGGTTCCTGAAACACTTTTATTTGTGATACGAATACATCTTTGAAATGTACTGAAGTGATTTTCTTGGAAGAGGGGAATTTGGGGGCTGGGTTCATAGGTGGAAGTTAATTTTTTTAACTCTGTACTTATTTGTGTTTATCTTTTTCTCTAAGAATTATCATACTATAAAATTTAATTATTTTTCCTTTTGGTGTACTCTGCTAAAAATTTCAATATGTAAAATTTGTATAGCCACACCTAAAATTAAGATATGGTACAGTTTTATCATCCCCCAAACTCTCATGTGGTATTCCCTTATATTGCTGTCTTCCTTCTCACTCTAACCCCTGGATATCACTGGTCTGTTCTCTATTACTGCAATTTTGTCTGTGTTTGACTTTTTTTTTCCTTAGAGAGATTTAGAGAGACAGTGAGATGTGTGAGAGAGAAGGGGAGAATTAATGCTATTTATTTTTTCATCTGGCCTTTGTATCCCTGACATTTATTTGTATATGTACTACTCTGGTTTGAACCCATGTCTGCATGAATGCTGGGCAAGCACTCCAACCACTGCGCCACCACTCCAGCTCTGTTTGAATTCTTTTTAACTTAAAAAAAACTATTTACAAGCATCATCAATTAAAAATGAATTTTGTTTAAAAACCAAATAGAAATTTAAATTTTAAATTTAGTAAATTTAAGCAATTAATAATAAAGAATGAGAAAGCTTAACCCAATAGGACTTTGTAGAAAGACAGGATTATTTTATCTATGAGTAATTTTACTTTTAAATACTTCTAGTTAGGAATTGTAGAATTCTCATTTTTCATTTTTTGATATTTTTTGACTTTTCAATTGTAAAGGCTAATTTTTGGAAAATGTTTATCAAATAGAACACAACATGAATTACACGGAAACTTTGGTGTACTGTAATATCCTAACTAAGTGTTTAAATAAAATTTCAGCCTCCATGGCTGCCCTTGGGAACCAAAGTGATAGATGCTTGCCTGGAGTGAAAACCCAAGTGTTAGGTCAGACTGAGATAAGCCTTGGGTGATAGAGCCAGGTGGCTTGGACTTTATAACCTTGCTCTCTACTTTATTATCTTAGACAGGGTTTAACTGGCTAAACTTTAGTTTCATTATCTAGAGTAGAAATAATAATTGTATCTACCTTCCTGTGCTATTGTAAAGATTAAACGGGATAATGCAGGAGACACACTTGGCACACAGTAAGTGCTAATAAATGTTATTAACTTTTAACACATTGTCATTCACATATGGCAGAAAATCTTTGTAATTATTTAAAACAAATGTATTTATAATAAGCAGTGGTTATTTTGGTGAAATAGAAAAATCTTAAGAATGATTCACTGTATACATCAGCTATAGGTGTTTTCCAGCTCTCATTGCATTTATGTAACATGATTTGGTGTGAAATAGTGGTTTTAAAAATTAAGTTTGGAGTTTCTGAGATACATGCTTGGGCCAATCCTGTTATCAGCACAAAGGCAGGGGAGGAGGGATTCACCTCTGCGTGGAGCATGCCTGAGCCCTCTGAAGAGAATCAGACCAATTGTCGCTTCCGTGGCCCTTGCTCAAGTTGATGAGGGAAAATGAGTTTATTCAGTCAGCTTTGAGGAAGATAGAGGAGATCTTTCAGTCTTAGAATTTCATCTTTGGGACACAAGGGCAATGAAAGCTTTTATGAGAGGAATTGAGGAGGAGTGGGTCAAAAGGCAGGAAATAAACATATATAGTTGTAAGTAGGCTATGTTTATCAGATATATATCGCAGTCTCAGTTTCCTTGGCAATTGTGAGGGTGATGGGGCAGCTTCTCAGGTTCCATTCTCAGAAGTGGAGGGAATTTTGGGGATAAAACAATTCAGAGATCTTAGTTTCAAAGGGCCTTCTTGGATAGCAAACATTGTGGTTTTGTTGAGATATCCAAGTGATGAGCTGCATCCCACATTCCACCACCATCAGCCCAAAGCATCTAATGGGGGCAGGGAGGGGAGGAAGGGGAAGTAGAGCAAAGTGGAGGTGGGAAGCATTCTGGGAATGAATGGGTCTAATACCTGGTGATTTTAGCTCTATCAAGGTAACAGTCTTGACCTCTAGGCATTTGGTGGTCACTGACACAGCAAGGTGTTTTCATTAGAGGGAGAGGATTCATTTAGGCTAAGATGATAAGGCAGACTAGTTTATAGGAACTAATTGCTCTGGTCTAGGTGCAAGTAGGTGCTGTGATGGATTCCTGTGGCTCTTGGCTAAGGCATCTCCAGATCCTCCTTTTGTGTGGCCACATCCAATCCACAAGGCTTTAATGCTACCTGTAAGTTGATGACTCTAAAATTTATATGGTTTCTCTAGGGACCTGATATTTCTGAAGAGACATCTAAAAGGCCACTGAAAATTGATGTGGTCACATAGTGTCCCACTAGTGTTCCATCACCATGTTTTCAGTAGCACTATATATACATGCAGGAACTCAGTCCACAATTCTGTGTTTCTTTTTTGTTTTTTGGGATTGTCAGTTGATCCTAGGAGTGTTCTATCACTATACCACATTACCAGCCCTTTTCATTTTATTTGGAGACAGGGTCTTTCTAAGATGCTCCACTTGGCTACAAACTTGTGATCCTCCTGCCTCAGAAGGTATGTACCCTATGTCTTACTTTTTCCTCATTTCCGAGACCAAGTCTCCTCACACCCAGTAAAATTTTCAGTCTTGGAAAAGCTCAAAGTCCTTGTTCCCATGGTTCTGAGGCTCCTCAAACCTGTGCCCACCATCATCTCTGAGCCACTCTTCTTGCATGCTTCACTGCTAAATAGTCTACACAAGAAGCTGAGAAAACAACTCTGACCTGTTCCTGCTGAAAGACTCCTTCTGAAATTAAGGGAATTTTTTTTTATCATACCGAGAATTAAAGCTTTGTACAGAGCAGATTGTGCCTTGTTATGAGTTACTCCATGCCTTATAGAACAGTAATTGTTTGGCTGTACCTAGCCCTGAGTTGCCTCATTTTATACAAAGCAGTAGTTTGCCATGGGTTGCTTCATTTTGAGTATAAGTGCTGAGGTAGAATGACTCCAAATCTTATTTGTAGAAGTAAATAACCACCATCTGCCTAGCACAGGTACAAACTATTAAATTAATTGTGTTAATAAAAATGCCCATTAGTGAATGCATTGAATTAATCAAAAACACATGGATCCATGGACATCTGGCACGTGTATTAGGAAAGTAGAACCATGACGTTAAGAAACACACCAGAACTCTGAATAAAGCAATCTTCTCACCCATAAAAGAAGGAGCATTTGAAGATTGGACATGGCAGCACACTGACACCATCACCTTGTTAGTTGTCACAAGCCTTATCCAGGACAATTGCCACATTGGCGAACCTTTTAAGGCTTCAGCACAGTGCCCTTTTTTCTGCCCTTGACCATTACATTCTAACCTGACATTCCAAACTGACACCCTAAGCTGACCTTTTGGAACTGCTGTCCAGCTGTTCACTGGCCTTGAATAAGTCCCCCACTCTGGCAGATATGCTCCCTGAACAAATTCTCTGGTTGGTTCCCAATCTTATCTGACCACCTTTGTCTTTGCATTTGTGACTTCTGTCTTTGCTTTCAGGTTATCCTCCTTCAGACTCTCTGGGTGCTTTAACCCTTTCCTTGCCTTTCTGGAACACATGTGTATAAAGTGTAAAATTCGAGTTGAGTGTTATTGATGTTAGTAGTTAAGACCAGAAAAATTGAACTTGTGATTATGTGGCTTATGTCTATTAAGTAATGTGTTTCTCATTCCCAATAAGTTCCAAATTGTATTAATTTCTAAATGTCCTCATGTAGAAAATAGAAACTACCCCCTGTCTAGGCACCACTGATATTTTCTTTTTCAAATATCATCTATCTAAATCTATACATGTATATTTCTCCCTTTTCTTTTAAAGAAAGTAGAGGTGAAGGGGAGAGAAAAAAATCAACTTTATTTTTTCATCTGGCCTTTGTTTCTCTGACACTTAGTCCTGTATGTGGTGCTGTGGTTTGAACCCACATGTCAGGCAAGTGTTCCAACCATTTAACCAATGCTCTAGTCATCTGCCTTTTCTTACACAAGTTTTCCTCATGTTTGTCCTGAAGATGGTTATTTGAAACAGAAATTATCTTTCTTCAGTGATGGCTTTGAGTAAACCTATTTTCCTGCCAATTTGACTCCAAGTATTTCTGAAGTGCAGTGAACTCAAGAACCTTGCTTTTTCTAAATGGTAATGGTTCTGACTGTTAACAGTTTTGGTGAGACAGTGCCAGAAGCAAATATCTTGCCTTTGAGTAACATAACTCAAATTGGGAGGGATCTCTGAGGAAGAGGTGGCATGCCTGCGCATGACTAGCTGAACCTGCAGTTGGAATTTCAGGAAAATCCCAACAGCTGTGTTTGAGGCATTTTAAAATTTGGGTGCTTCCCCACGCTGCCTTTCCCGCTCTGGCTCAACTATATAAACATGTCTTGTTGGCAAGGAAACAGGTTATTGATTTGTGTCTTATGAGTCATGTTAGGTGTCCCATCAGAGTGTACACCGAGAATTTTATCTCTGCTGTTTGAGGATTTAGACATTGTGTCATTTTGCAGTTCCAGATGCCATGAAATA
Source organism: Aplodontia rufa (assembly GCA_004027875.1). NCBI lineage: Eukaryota > Metazoa > Chordata > Mammalia > Rodentia > Aplodontiidae > Aplodontia > Aplodontia rufa. Next base: position 10,677 of record PVKS010022364.1, on the reverse strand, counting down.
AAAAGTTCTATCTGCCATTTGAAGTTTAAATAAGTCATTTGGAGCTTGAACAAATGGTGTACTTTTGGGTATCAGTCCATGAAACGAAATGCAGAGGATGAAAGTTTACCAGCAATTATAATGGTTTGTTTGGAGATTTCATTTTTGTTTTGTTTTGATTTGGGAAAAGATTATAGAATGTTCTTCATACCTAAAAGTGCTTTCTGATTTTATGAAACCACTTTTTTTTATGTTTGTTAACTCAATAATTGGGTCATCTTCACTTTATTTTGAGCTCATGTCCTTCAGCCCCATAAATTCACTGTTTGATTCTGCATGTTTAAATTATATATCTTAATTTTGATTAAGTTTTTGATTTTGGAGGTGGAGGAGTGACTTGATGGTAGAAGTGCTTGTCTGTCATGCACAAGGACCTGGGTTTGAACCCCAGCACTATATCTCTACATATACAACTGTCAGAGAAAGAAAATCCTGAGGAATAAATAAAATTTATTGTCTCTCTCTCTTTGTAATAAAAAACTTTTTTTAAAATTTTGTTTCTGTTAAGAAACTGGTTATTGAAGGCATGCTGGCTTGATGCTTTAAGTTGCAAATTTTCTACTTTGTCTCAAATATAACTTACAGATTGATTAGCAGGTGACAGACTGGATTTCAATACAAGCAAATAAGAAATTTAAAATTTAAAAATTTCTTATGTGTACCTATGTATTCATATGCTTATATATTGTTTGTTTATATGCTAATGCATTGTTTAAATGCTAATGGCATTGACACACTTTTTAATGAAATAATAGCAAAGAAATTTCCAAGTCTTAGGAATGAAATATACATCTAACTCCCAGATGCATGGAGAACCCCCAGTAGGCTGGATCAGAAAAGAAGCTCTGTAAGACTCATCATAACCAAAATGTATAACATAGAGAATAAGGTAAATAACATAAGACAATGTCACAATTAAACATAAACCAATTAAGGCTCACTTCTGACTTCTCAGCTGAGACTCTAAAATCCAAGAGGGTCTGGAAAAACAATTAGCAACCAAGGTTTATATCTCCAGCAGAGCTATCATTCAGAATCAAACAAGAAATAGAAACTTTCCAAGATAACAATGAACTAAAGGAATTCATGACCATTAAGCCAGCATGACAAAATATTTAAAGGGATACTACAAGAACAGTTTTTCATGGAGGAGTGGAGTAGGCAGTAATTCTTGATCATCATACAACACAAAGGAGGCAAAGAAGGAACAACTGATCTGAAAGATGGGTGACAAAACAAATGTTCTAACACCCAGTAATACAAAGTCTGAGACCTAGAGAGCCTTGAAGATCAGTAACTGAAGTTGATAATAATAGAAGAGTTCCCTTAGCCCAAACTCAGACTAGAGTGGATGAAGGGAAAACAGAAAGAGAAAGAGACAGAGCAGAAAAATACAAAAGCTCACACTCTTAATAACATCTGGAACAAAAGGGAGAAAAAATTAAACTGTGATGGGAGCAGTGCTGTCCTGGAAGCAAATCAAGCAGTTTAAAACATATTGTGAATAGAAAACTGTGCCAGTTTTCACAGCCAGTAGGTTTCTCAACTAACCTTAAATCAACACATCTTGCCACTTTCACATAGCAAGAAATTAAACCAGAGGGAGTAGCCCTGCAGTGGGATCTCATAAGAATCCATCTAGAGGTATCACTACCAGCCAAAAGTCACTGAACCCTCTCCCTCTCACCACAAACAAGGGGAGTGGGGTTGAGCAACCCCACCCAGAAAGTGTTCACCCAGTCTAGCACTCTGCACAGCCTCTGTGGAGATGGAGCAGATGTCCACAGTTTACGGTGTTGGAAGAGGAAGCTCAGATCTGAGTGGCAAGGCAGTTTTGGCTGTAGACAGAGGATAGGGAAACTGTTAGGGTCATGGCCACTGCCAACTTCTGATGCTGGAAGCAGGCACAGTGGGAAAGCTGCATGAATCTTAAAAAGTCTAGAGGAACCGTCCCTCTAATTGTGGCCACAGTCTGCATGGGATCTGTCCCAGAGGGAAACTGACTAGAAATCCAGTGGCATAGAGGGACAGTTCCCAGATTGTGGCAGCAGCTGGTGGAAGGTAGCAATGAGAAATTGCTTGAGTTCCCAGAAACTTCAAGGGAAGGTGCTTGATCATAACCTAGCATCAAGAGGTCAACCAAATGCAGAAACCTGTCTTGATCCAAGGCAGCAGAGAACAACAGCTCCGGACCTGACCTACAAGCACATTTGCTGGGTGTTATAGCATTGTGTGGATGCTAGATGGGCTTCTGCTTCCATCAGAAGATGTGTTGGAGACTGAAGCCAACATGGCCCTTGGCTGGATGCCAGAGAAAAGTATTAGTAGTAAACAACTCTGCAAGAGGCCCAGGTGGCTTGCAACTTCCTGAGTAATTAGCAAACTGCCTGACCACATGACTAAGCTATTTGGCTGCTCTATTGTTGCAACTGATTGATTGTGTTTGTTCTGTGTCCCTATTGAGAGTTTTGTAACAAATTAATACTGGGCATACAGGGAAATAGGAGAGGTAGAAGAAGAAAAAGCCTTGGCAGTAGAAGCAGGGACTTTAGTGAGAGGAGATGTAAAAGCTTTGCCTCTAGAGAGATGGATAAAATAAAGTGTTTGGAGAACTTCAAATAGAAAGAGAAAAATAAAGAAGCAACTGAAGCACCAGAGCTGTTGTCCTGTCTCTCTGCGGGCAGGGGGCGCACCAAAGATGGAGTTGGCACCTACTATTCACATCCTGGGGCAGTGGAAGCTAGAGTCTTGGTGAACCATCTGAGTCACTTTACTCAGTGTTGAGGACACTACCCCAGGGAGAACAGTTCTGCATCACAGATCACGTATAGGGAATTCATAACCACAGGACCTATTCTACTATCCACTAAGCTATACACTGCTATGAAATGATCATGTAGAGGAGAACATGTACACAGTGACCCAGAGCAATCACAGTGACAGCTAAGAGCCCTGCATTTGGACCTCCTGCACACAAACAGACACAACTCTTTGCCCTTTGAGGAGTCATCTGCAAGCCCCAGAGTAGTCATCTATTGCCCAATGAGTTGACAAACCAGAAATGGCTGAAGGACCCAAAACCAAAAAACGATGGATGGTCATTTTTTTTTTAGGGCTGAGGGCCGAACTCAGGGCCTTGCGCATGCTAGGCAAGTGCTCTGCCACTGAGCTAAATCCCCAACCCTGATGGTCATCTTCTTAGTGTCCCAAATCTTAATGAAATCCAATCCTAGATTCAACAAGAATTATCTTCACTTTGGCATGGTTTACTATAAATTCCTCAATTTCAATTTTCATCATACCTATCACTCTTCATCTTGAATGATAGGTGTTTCCCCAATAGCTAATATTATACCTTCAACTCATTTGAATGTAGTTTTTCTAGTGGCTTAAAACATTAATTGGAGTAATTCTTTGTTTTCCTAGCCCTATTAATTCTTGCTTCACTTATACGCTATTCTCCCTCTTACATTATGTGCTACTATGTCAAATACTCCCTATCTATTCTTTTCTATTTTCTCTCTCATTTGTGAAATCTTTCTTCTTCCCTCTTTCAGCCCTCATACAATTTTATATAAATTTTATTGTATTTAATAACTAATTTTTCAACTGTATCCAGAACTGTATAACAAGTTTATACCTGGATTACAGTGACTGTGGAGAATATTATCAAAAAGTTCTTTGTTTTTTATAAGGTTGAAAAACAATCTTATGAAACAACTTTATTAAGATTGAAAAACAACAGTCACCTGGTCCTGAAGTGACTGGTAGTAAAATAGGGTTCTGTGGCTTCTCTCATAGTGGTGCTGTTGCTGAGTTAAAAAGAGACCACAGATTGATTTAAAGTATCAACACCTGTATATTTGCCCAACCCAAGGCTTTTAAGACTTAAGAAGCTTCTGAAATGGTTCCTTGCTTAAATATAGCAGCAATAATTATTCCAATGGATGGGTACACATACAACAATATGAAATACAAAGCAAGCAAACCAGTCCAAACAGCCTGTAAAACTTCAACAATGGATTTCATCAATACCACAGTGGAGAAATGTCAGAGAAAGAGTTAAGAAGGTTCATAATTAAAATATTCAATGAGATAAAAGAAGACAAAAAGAGTGAAATTAGAAAATATAGGAAGTGGCAGATAACTTCAATAAAGGAATACAGATTCTGAAAAAGAAATAGATGGAGAGCACTCTAGTCCTGGTCTGGCAGGCAAATGGGAGATCCACAAGGAGAACCCCACTGCCAGGGCTACCCTGACCACCTGCTGCAGGCCCTGAGCTGGAAGGTAGCCAGGACAATCCCTGAGGTGGACTCTCACCTGGGGCCACCGTATGGATATGTCCTGCAGTCCTGGTGCTCGAAGTTCAGGGTAGCCATGCCTCCAGGAGCTCTCCTTGAAGCTGTACTGGGATCCACAAGGTTTCCTGTGGCTTCTGTGGCCTTTCTGAAGTCTGACAGAGTTCTGGGCAGGTAGTCACAGAAGCAGCCAGGGTCTCAATCAAGGAAAGCCAAAAGGTAGTATTCACAGGTAGCAATGGTAGTGAAGGACTGCATGCCCTCCATATGATAAGAATACTGGGAGGATTCCTGGGAATCTAACTTCTAGCTGAGAAAAGCAAAAACCAGGCTTTCCAGCAAACTCTCTCTGTAAACTCTTTCCTCCATCCAGGAGCCAGATGTAATCATCAACCCATACTTGACCTCCATGTTGGAAATAACCTATGATTCTCCCAACTTTCTATTAAAATGTTTTTTTTTTCTGTTTTCTTTTTTTGGTTTTTGTTTTTTCTTTGCTTGTTTGCTCTGGTATGTTTTATTTTTGTTTGGGATCTTGCAAACCAGCACATTTTGTTTTTGTTCTGTGTAGACTTCTGGTGGTGAGCTTCTCTGCTACCCACTTTGCTTTCCTGTGGCAACAACTAAACATTATTCCTCTCTCTCTCATCCTCCCCCAAAGTCATTACCTCCATCTTTTCCTTTTCTTTCTTTTCTATTTATTTTATTAGAATATCCTACTTCATCTCCACTGTGTTTGTTGCTGCTGTTGCTCCAAATTCACAAGTTCCTCTCTGCCTTCTTATCATATATCATTTGCTCTCAAGTCTATTTTTCCTTAAAGAGGAAGGTACTTGAAATCTAAAGTGAATGCCAAAGTTGAAAATGGATGTTTGCTTTTAAATTGGGTATTATGTCATAGTTGTAGTCCAGCATAGGATAGTCGCTAATCCTACTCTTCTTGTAATCAACAACTAACATTGTAACAGTAATAGAAGGAAAAAAGCAACCAATTCAATGCTGTCTATTGTATACATTGGCAGTATATATTGGCTGTTTTCCCTTATCTCCTGAGGTGTTGGAAATTGTAAAGATCAGCAATAATTCACAGGTTGGGGAGCCAACTGTTGAACCCCAGATTGTACCCCAGTCCCAATAAGTGAGGAGACAAAAACCCCACAATCCATCAACAAAATCCCAAAGTGAAATAAACAGTGAGAGAGCTAAGGTCCCACTCCGTGACACTGAAAATGAGGAGAAAGAGAAAATATTCTCCCGAAACCTATAACTCACCAGCCAAAGATTCCATGGGTAGGTATCTTGAAAAAAACTTAGAAGAAAGTAACTTGTAACAACCTGATTACTAAAATTGTCTAAGAATTAGAAGATTTAAGGAAGCTAATAAGAAAGCAATTACAGGAGCTGAAACACTATTTTAATAAAGCATTGGGGACACTGAATAAAGATGTAACAGATTTCTTACATTTGAAATACACAGTCAACCAAATTAAAACCTCAATGAAAGATATTAAAATCAGAGTTCAATAGAAAATAGAACTTCTGTTCTAGAATCAAGAACCCTGGAGAGTGAGGACAGGCTGAATGATGTTGAATGCTTGGAGGATTAGACATGGAAAAAAAAACCCTTTGTGATCATGATCAGAATTTCCACTATATATGCGATGAAATCAGTAGAAATAACATGAAAGTGATTGGGATAGGAGGGAACACACAAATGGCATAAAGAAACTTCTCAGTGAGAAAATTAAAAAAAATTCCCTCATATCAGAATATATCCAGATATTTATATTCAAGAGTCCAATAAGACTCCAAATGGACCTAAACAATGAGAAACTGACTGAGACACACATATTCAAAATGAATAACAGAGAAAAACCGGAAAGAATAGTAAAAGCAGTGAGGGATAAAAACCAAGTCACATTCGGAGCATAACCAATAAGGACCACTGTGGAATTCTCAAATGATACCATAAAGGAATGAAATCTTTCAAATATTAAAAGCAGATAATTGTTATGCAAAAATACTATAACCAGCAAAACTCAATATCAAAATTGGTTGTGGAAATAAGAACTTTCCATGATAAGAACAAACTAGCAACATATATAAATACAAAACCAATAACATTCAGAGACAAACTTCAGAGGAATAAGCCAATAAGTCCCAAAGTCCACATTTAGAGGAAAGTCAATAAAAGCATAACTCACTAAAATATAGCCAAGATGGCACAAAATACAGCAAAGGTCACCATAACACAGAACCAAAATCACATATTTATTCTGTTTTTTTTTATTAAGAAGTTGAGAATTGTACTATCATAAAAGGATATAAAGTAACAATATAATATGCATTTGCTCCTAAACCAGAATTACCCCCACGTAGCCCACAGCCTAGTCTCATGATACTTCTATATTTCACTCTTAAAACTGATACAATTGTTTAGATGTTGAGTTTTCCAGAATTAAATGATTGCATAGGTATTATTTGGCTTCACCAGTGGGGGGAGAGGTAAAGTATATGCTATTTTGTTGATTTTTCTCCCTACGTATCTCCCTATCCTCCCTCACTCTTTCCTTCCTCCTCAACCCCTTGCCTCCCTTTCCCAGCTACTCTATTCTCCATAAATGAAGGAAAACATTTGATCCTTGAGTTTGTAGGCTTGGGTAACTTTTCTTTGCATAATTTTTTCCATTACCATCCATTTACCTTCAAAGGCCACAATGTTGTTTCTAATTGCTGAGTTGAACTCCATTGTATATATAAACCAGAACTTTTGAACGCATTCATCCAGTGAGGGGCATCTGAATTGACTGCATAATTTATCTATTGTAAACTGTGCTTCTTTGAACATTGATTGTGCTGTATTGCTGTAGTATCCTTATTCTAACTCCTCTGCGAAAACATCCTGAAGAGGGATAGCTTGTTCATATGATGGCACCAACTCTAATTTTTTTGAGGCATCTCCAAAGTGCTTTCCAAAGCAGCTGTTGGCAGTGTACATTTCCAGGATAAGAATGAACTAGCAACATGTATGAACACAAAATCAGCTCTGCAGAGAATACTTCGAGACAGACTTCAAACAGAAGAACAAGCAAACAACTCCCAAAGCCCACAATGAGAGGAAAGTCAATAACAGCATAACTCACTAAAAGATATCCAAGATGACACAAAATACAGCAAAGGTTACAATGCCACAGGGCTAAAATCATTTATCTATTCTAACACTGAATGTGAATGGACTCAGTGCCCCTTTCAAAATACAGATTAGCAGACAGTGGATCAAGAAACAAAATCCAACAACATGCTGCTTGCAGGAGACTCACCTCACAGACCATGACAGCCACAGACTGAAGGTAAAAGGGTGGGAAAAAAATGTTCCATGCTTATAGCCCAAAAGAGCAAGTCAGTGTTGCAAACAAAGTAGTTTTCAATCAAAAATTAGTCAGAAGAGACATAGAAGGCCACTACATCTTAGTTTAGGGAATGCTAAATCTAGAAGATATAACAGCAGTTTATATTTATGCACAAAATGTCTTTGCTCCAAAATATGTTGAATAATTACTTCATGACATTAAATAACTTGTGTATCTTAAAAAAATAATATTGGGAGACTTTAATACACTCTTATCACCAATAGATAGATCATAAAAACAAAACATTAAGAAAGTCTCCATCCTAATCAGCTCTATAAATCAAATGGATGTAAAAGACATCTACAGAACATTCTTTCCCAAATCAGCTGAATTTATCTTCTTTTCAGTAGCACATGGATCCTTTCCCAAAAATGATCCTATCTTAGTCCAAAAAGGTCATCTTCAGAAGTATAAAAAAGTTGATATAATCTCCTGTATCCTATCAGACTACAATGATATGATCCTAGCAATTAACAGCAAGAAAAATAACAGAACCTTCATAAACATATGGAGATTTAATAGTACCCTCTTAAATGAAGAATTGACCAAAGAGGAAATGAGAAGAGAAATCAACAAATTCTTGGAAATGAATGAAAATTAAGGCACAGCATATTGTAACTTCTGGGTCTCAAAGAGCAGGGAAGACCGCCATCTTGAGAATGTTGGTGGTCCAAGAAGCTGCTCCAAGAGCCAAGAGTGTGGGCCAGAGGCTGCCCCAGGTGTGGTACTATTGGCTGCTGACTGTTTCAGTAGCCATGTGATTTGACTGCCTCAGGCACCGTAAAGTTTGGGTTCCATGGCTCCAGGAGCCTTGTGATCTGCCTGCCGCAAGTTTCTGGACTGAGATGGTCTCTGGAGTCGTGTGTGTTCTGGTCAGGAGTGCCTCTCAGGCACTGCAAATTTGGGACAGTATGAAAGCATTCTTAAGAGGTAAGTTTTTAGCACTGAGTGCCTTCATGAAAAATCAGGTGAGAGCCCAAATAAATTTACATTACACCTCACATCTTTACAAAAAGAACAATCCTATTCTAAATCCTATAGAAGACATGAAATCACTAAAATCAGAGCCTTAATAAGTGTAAAAAAATAAAAAAAGAATCAGTGATACAAAAAGTTGGTTCTTTGAAAAAAATAAGTAAAATTGACAGACCCCTAGCCAACCTCACCAAAAGAAACCATGAAGTGAAACAATCAACAAAATCAAAACTGAAAATGGAGACATCACCGTTAACTCATCTGAAATTCAGAGGATTATGGAAACTATTTTGAAAAAATATATACCTCTAAGTTGAAGAATCTGGAAGACATGGACTAATACCTAGCCAAATATGACATCCGCTACTGTTGTAGGAAGATATTGAACTGTACAACAGACCAAATTCAGGTAGTGAAGTTGAAACAGCATTGAAAGCCCTTCCTAAAAATAAAATCTCAGGAATTGATGGCTTCTAAGCTGTGTTCATCCAGATCTTTACTTAAGAATTATCACCTTTATTTAGTAAGCTATTCCATGAAATTGAAAGGGTTGAAACCCTCCCAAACACTTTCTATGAAGCAACTGTATCCCTGATAACAAAACCCAACAAAGACACATCAAGAAAAGAAGACTACAGATCAATATCCTTGATGAATATAGATCCAAATATCCTTAACAAAACCCTAGCAAACCACATCCAAAAACACATCATAAAGATAATGCATTATGATCTATTGGGCTTCATTCCAGGAATGCAAATCAATAAATGTTATTCATCACTTATACACAATTAAAGCTAAAATCCACGTGCATATCTCAATTGATGTAGAAAGGTCCTTTAACCAAATCCAACACCCATTTATGCTGAAAACTCATGAGAAAATAGGGTTCATAGGAGCTTCCCTTTATTTTTTTCAAAGGCATTTATGACATACCCACAGCCAACATTGTTCTTAAAGGAGAAAAAAGAAAAGGTTGTCCACTGTCACCACTCTTCTTCAAATTAGTCCTTAAAACCCTAGCTAGAGCAATAAGACAAGAAAAGGAAAATCAAGCATTCAAATAGGGAAAGAGGAAGTTAAACTATTTGTATTTGCTGATGATATAATCTTATACCTAGAAGACCCAAGAAACTGTATCAGAAGACTTCTACAACTTATATATGTTCAAGAAAGTGCAGGATACAAGATCAACACCCATAAATCAATAGGTTTCCTATACTCCAACAGCAATTCTACTGTCTCATTCACAATAACCTGATAAAGAATAAAGTACTTGGGAATTAATCTAACAAAGGAAGTAAAATGCCTTTTTTCATGAAAAATAGTGAGCATTCAAGAAGGATATTGAAAAAGACATGAGAGGGTGGAAAGATAGCCTATGTATTTGGTTAGGCAGAATCAACATAATTAAAATGGCCATTCTGCCATTCTGTACAGATTCAATGCAATCCCCATGAAGATACCAATGTCATTCTTCATAGACATAGAAAAAGATATAGAAAAATCAATTCTAATTTCATTTGGAATAATAAGAAACCCAGAATAGCCAAACACTACTAAGAAAAAAATTGAGATAGGAAGCATCATAATACTTGACCTGAAATTATACTATAGAACTGTAGTGGGCTTGCGTGGTGGCTCAGTAGTTACAGCCCTTGCCATGCATGCACATGTACGCAAGTTCAAACCCCAGCACAATGTACACAATGAAGTCCCAGAGCAACGAAAGCCACACGAAAAACTAAATAGAAATTGTTTTTTTCTCTCTCTCTCACTGTCCCTCTCTTTCAACAAACAAACAACAACAACAAAAACAACTGTAGTATCAGAAACAGCATGATATTGGTATCATAATAGGCAGGAAGACCAATGGAATAGAACAGAAGACACTGAGACCAACCCACAAGACTTTGAACATCTGATACTGAACACCAAGAACACAAAATCTC
>PVKS010022363.1:0-33797 GCA_004027875.1 Aplodontia rufa | reverse complement strand
CACTTTTAGTATGCTTCTGTTATGTCTCTTTCAGTTCAACTTCCTGAGAAGGTATTTTAGACATCTCTCTCCATGCCCAGCACAGAGTTGAACATGCAGTAGGTGATTGGTTTCATGCCTGTTGAGTGAATCGATTTCTTTACGCCATGGGCTCAAATGAGTCCACTGAACCAAAGCATGGGGTGTGGCGGGTGAAGAGTAATTAAAGGGCAGCCCTCATAGGGAGTCTGGAACTGTTGGGGAGATCTTCCTGAGTAGGCCAAAGGCAGTTCCCCTGCAATTATGCTCCCTAGGAGCCAGTCAGAAAGAGCACCTCTGTGTGGCCAAGATCACACCAGGGCAGTGGGGAAATCCCCTGCACCTCTGCTTCCTCCTTCTGTGTCACCACCTCCACTGTCATCTCCATTACCATCATCACATCTCTGCTGACTCCCCGCCTCTAGCACAAGGCCTGGCACACAGGAGGCACTCAGTCAATGAACAGAAGGATGCCAGGACCCCAGCCTTCATCCTGACCCTCCCCAGCCCATGGCTTTTGAGCGTGGGTGGGCTTAGTTCATTCTGCAGCATGGACACCTAGAAATCTGCTTTTGGTTTACCCTAAGTCTTCTCCAGCCTTGAGGGTCCAGCCTTTCCTGCTTTCTTTTCCTGTGTCGTAGCTCCCTGTAAGTCCACCTCACACTCAGCCAGGCAGACAAGATGCAAAATTTGGCCCAGGACACTCAGCTCATCAGAACCAGGTTTATTTCCCCTTTGGAAGCCTGGGATGAGGGACTTAGCTACTGGGGATTTAGAATAAGCTGGAGCCCCATGACAGTGAGCCTTTTCCTTCCCTCTGCCCATCCCTATTCTGGAAGTCTCTCTGAACTGTAGGGTGATATCTAATTTTGAGCAACCATCTGGCATAAGCCACCAGTTCCATGGCAACCTCCCTTTCCCCTCACGCCACCTTTGACTCAAAAACCTATGAGAAACCTAACCATGCAGGACTCAGACCACACCCGCCTTGCTGACCGCACGCACCAGGAAACCTCTGCATCTTTGCCTCTGTCTGTAGCATGATAGTTAGGAACATTGCCTTTGCAACTAGGTGCGTTTCAGCTACAGTCCCAGCTGTGACTTAATAACTGAGTGACCTTGGGCAAGTTCCTTAATGACACTAAACCTCAGTTTCCTCAACGACAAATAAAGTTAGTAATGTGAGGGTTAAATCAGAGATGCAGGTAGCTCCTGGCAGATGAAGGGAAGCGTATCATCTCACCTCTCTGTTACACCGGTGCTACCTCTTGCCGCCACCATTGCTACTACTGCTGTAAGTCATTCTGTGACTCCTTCTCCTTAAAGGTGGGCCCTGTGAGGAGAGCTTCTGGGGATATAAGCTCAGCCTCCAGAACATTCCTAAAAACCCTATCAAAATTAGCTACTCTTCCTTTGCACTCCTCTGTTCCACATTTCAAAATGCTCTTCTGTTTTTCTGGAACTTTGGCTCAGGTTTAATTTTTTGGTGCAGATCCCTCTCATTAATATGCAAACTCTTTAGGGGCTGGGCCCATACAGCCCAGGTCAAGGAACTGACACAGGCAAAGCCAGTGTCTGCCTGGGCGGACCACCCCAGTTAACTGCTGACCTGCAATCAGCTTAGGAAACCACAAGCCACCATTTCAATTATGCCCTCCCATGTCCCAGGGTCAGGCCCTGCCAGGAAGCCTAGGAGACAGGTCCCTGGAGAAGAAGGCCCACTACTGCTTCAGGGGCTGAGTTGAAAACCCCCTGTGCAGGGGAAGTCCCCCAAGGTATGTTCCAGCCCCACTGCATCTCCCCTGCCCCGTTCATCCTCCGCTTTCTATGCCCCAGCAGTGGGAGCTGCTGCCTACTGCCCTCTGCCTACTTGCCTCGTCCAAACAGCCAAGGCCCCCACATGGAGTTACAGGCACTGGTCAGTGTGCTGCATCAGGGCAGCTATCATATGCTGAGGTTTGAAATGATTTTTAAACATTCCATTCTCCCAGAACTGCCTGAGCTATAAAGAGCTGATATTTCCTGTTCTAAAATTGAGTATCTCCCGGAAGTGATCAGGAAATTGGCAGAACAGCCCACCGCGATCCCAGCAGTGAAACTGATGGCTTCCTCTACCTGATTAGCTTCAGCCAGGGGGTGTTCTACACAGGGAGAGATGAGCTGCTGTCCAGTTCCTGCATGCCCTTCCAGGATGGGACAGATAAGCTTACCCAGGAGAGAAAATTCCACTGGAGGAAACGCCAGCTGCCTGAAAAGGTTCTCACTAATGAAAAGCTAACCCTGAGGTCACTACAAGCCAGGCTGCCCCTGCCCATCACAGAAATCCCCAAATAACATTCCTGCAGGGGGCCGAGCAGCTGCTGCTCCTTTCCATCCTCCTCCTCAGGGCCACTCCATTTCCAGGCAGTGAGGGACCCTGTGGAGCTTCTTTATGGATCTGGATCTTTGAGGATGCCTTTCCAGGAAGAAACTCCCTTCCAGTTCTTCTCTGGCATAGCACCCCAGCTCCTCAACAAGAATGGACACCAGGATGATGGTTTCCTTTGGGAGTAAACTGGGGTGTCCGGATGAGCCCTCTCTGGATAAAGCCAGGATTTCCCCTGTTCCTTGATGATAGATAAAAAGGAGGCAGCGCTGACAAAATAAAGCTGGGAGATCTCAGGAGGGGATAACTCTCCAGGCCCCTAATTAGGGAGCACAGATAAGCTCCAAATTAGACCACTCCAGTGTGCAAGGGCAGCATATTCCACTTGCTATCAGAAGAGCTTTGTTGCTGCAAAGGGCTTGGAGATCTCTGTTCTGCAAATTGCCCACGGCCCCCGGCCCTTCAGCAGGGCAGAGGAGATAGCGTAGGGCCGCCCTGTTCCGGTGGCCTGTGCTCGGCAGGGATAAAAGGAGGCAGCGCCCTGGCTGCCCCAGCCTTGTGCTCTCTAGCCCTTGGCAACTGTGCTGCTCCCGCTTCCTCACCATGAGTCGGCAACTGAATTTCAAGTCTGGTGGTGACAAGGGCAACTTCAGCATGCATTCTGCAGTGGTGCCAAGGAAGACCCTGGGCAACGTGGCCTCTTACCGCGCTGTTGGCCAAGGGGCTGGGGCTGGCTTCGGCAGTCGGAGCCTCTTCAGTCTCGGAGGGAATCGACGTATTTCTTTGAACGTGGCTGGCAGTGGTGTTCGGGCTGGAGGGTACAGCTTTGGGCATGGCTCTGGGTATGGAGGGGGCCCGGCCAGCGGCTTTGCTGGAAGCATGTTTGGCAGTGTGGCCTTGGGGCCCTCGTGTGCTTCTGCATGTCTGCCTGGAGGCATCCACCAGGTCACTGTCAACAAGAACCTCCTGGCCCCTCTCAATGTGGAACTGGACCCTGAAATTCAGAAAGTGCGTGCCCAGGAGCGGGAGCAGATCAAGGCTCTGAACGACAAGTTCGCCTCCTTCATCGACAAGGTGGGTCTCAGGGGAGGAGGAGAGGGCAGTCCAATGAGATAGGAAAAATGGCCTTAATGCCTGGCAATGGGCTGGGAAATGTGGACGGAAGGGTGCAGCTGGACCTCGGGAAGGGCTCCCTCGTGATAAAGGAACAAATGAATGAGTTGCTCCTTTGGGGATTTTAGAGAGAAGGGTGGGAAATTGGATGGAGGGTAGCCTACCTTGAGAAAGAGGTTGTGGGCACCTGAAGGACAGCTGGATGGGTCCCCAGCTCTCTGAAGAACACAAAGGGCTAAGATAGTCAAGCACCATCCAGAGGGAAGTGTTCACAGGAAGAGGCACTTAGCTGAGACACATGGAAGAATACCTCTTGGGACCAGGGTAGGCAACGGAAGAAAATGGTGGCATCTTCCTTGGGTGAGTTTTCAGAAACTGGTGGTTCAGAAGGTGAGGGGGTGAGAACTCGTAAAGGGTCTCATTACAGCAAATGCCAAGGCCAGAGGGTCAGAACAGGAGCCAAATGACTTTATAAGAATCCCCTTGACTTGGAGAGTCAATGACATAAACTCAGGGAGCGTGAAAGCATCCATGTGATTCCAGGTGGCCATTGATTTGGGTTCCAGGTACGGTTCCTGGAGCAGCAGAACCAGGTGCTGGAGACCAAGTGGGAGCTGCTGCAGCAGCTGGACCTGAACAACTGCAGGAAGAACCTGGAGCCCATTTACGAGGGCCACATCAGCAGCCTGCGGAAGCAGCTAGAGACGCTCTCGGGGGACAGGGTGAGGCTGGACTCGGAGCTGCGGAACATGCGGGACGTGGTGGAGGACTACAAGAAGAGGTGAGCATGCCCCACCAAAGGCCTGGGCTCATGTGCCTAATCTCTGGGTCACTTTTTAAGAGGGGAGGGAGTAAGGTCCAGGGTCAGGAGCTAGTGTCCCTTCTCTGGTTATGGGGGAAAGGCCGCCCTCTAGCTGGCTCATAGGTGGTCCTGCGCTCACTGACTCACTGAATGGTTCCGTTGTTGGTTTGGAGAGCTCCATGGGCACCTGGGTACTTTCCCAGGGTGCAGAAAGAGCATAGAATTGAGAACCCAGGGGCTTCTTACACCTACCACTATCCTCAGTGCTCATCCTAGGAGACTCTGCCGGGGAATTCGCAGCCTGAGCACTTACTTGACCAGCAGGAAGACGAGATTACTTGACTGAGGGGGCTGAGGATTTTGCTGTCTTCTCTCCCCGCCCACAGGTACGAGGTGGAGATCAACCGGCGCACTGCTGCAGAAAATGAGTTTGTGGTGCTCAAGAAGGTAAGGGGAGAAGAGCCTACTATCTCTTGTGCCCCCATCCTAAATAACTTCAGCTCAGGCAGAAGAGGGGGCTGGTGTCTGAACACAGTTGGGGTCATAGTTCAGGCCTTCAGCAAGTTAGAGAGGAAGGATGCACACAGGAGACAAGACAGGAACAGACAGGAGAGAATTCTGGTCTGGGAATCAGAAAGTCCTGGTTCAGCTAGCCCTTCCTGTGTGACCTGAAGAAACTCAGTACCTCTCTGCGCTTTGTGCTCCCTGTATGCAACAGAGGAAGTGTGATCTCCATCCATCTTTGCCCATTCCCAAAGATGCAGTGAGTCTGAGAGAAAACTGATGCTGAGTGACTCCGATCATCCATGTGCTTCTCTTTGTGGGAGAAAGAGAAGAAAGTCAGGTGGTTTGGGGGGCAAGGGCAGGGCAGCTGGTGGGATGAAGTTGTATTGATGGCTGTGGGTGTCTCCTGGCAGGATGCAGACGCAGCCTACACAGTGAAGGTGGAGCTTCAGGCCAAGGTGGACTCTTTGGACAAAGACATCAAGTTCCTGAAGTGTCTGTATGATGCGGTGAGGATGCCCTACTTCAGTGCAGGGCCTTGTCTGATTCTGCCGGGAGGGGAATGTGGTCCCTGCAGTGGGGGATGTTTTGTTGGCAAGGTGCAAATCCCTGTGCAAGTTAACCATGGAAGTACAGGGTCCTGTCCCTGGAGGCCACTAACATAGCGGACAGTTGATCTGGGTCATGGTAGCAGTCTGTACAAGGTCCTACTAATGCCCACCTCCTAGGTCCTGAGGAGCTGCAGGAAGTGCATTTTTCCTCCTGACAACCATGCCTCCCGCTGCCTGCTGCTGTGGGCTGTTCTCTCCTGGATCTGCAGACACATCTTTAGCAGGCACTTCCTCCACTGCAGCACTGTGGAACCAGTGACCCATTCTGCCAGGGAGCACAGGCCCTGAACACCAATGGGACAGAGGAAGGGAGCCGGGGCTTGATTCTGTCCTCATCTCTCAATCCAGGAGATTGCCCAGATCCAGACTCATGCCAGTGAGACCTCTGTCATCCTGTCCATGGACAACAACCGAGACCTGGATCTGGACAGCATCATCGCTGAGGTCCGTGCCCACTATGAGGACATCGCGCTGAAGAGCAAGGCTGAGGCTGAGGCCCTGTACCAGACCAAGGTGGGCACTGGGTGGGTCTCCCTCCTTCCTGGCAAGGGTTATTTCCACCAGTGAACTGAGAGGTGACCTTCCCAGGACACTGTAGGTATGATGAATGAGAGTTTGGTTATAACCAATGGTTCAATGCTGAAAATTCTCAGCAGAGTGTATTATCAAAGCTAAAGCCTAAAAATGGATTGGGTGAGCATATCCACCAGAAAGGGTCAAGCAGTCCTCAAGGGAGGAGAGAAGTGAGGTGTTCTTATTGTAGTACAAATGCATTTGCAGGGTTGGGGACACTCTGCCATAGAGTAGGAGAGTCACTACAGGTGAGCTGAGGTCAGGTGGGGAGCGAGAGAAGCAGAAGTCCTGAACTCTTTTCTGATGAGTATGGGAAGACTTCCAAGAGCAAGTGGAATTCTAGAAGTGTTCTGAATAATGGAATTGTGCTCTGGGTAAGACCCTATGGGACTGTCTTGTAGGAAGCCCCTTACCTAAGCCCTCTCCATGGTCCCTGCTCCTTTTCACAAAGTCATTAGATCCCACCTCTGTCAGTCAGCTTTCTTTCTCTGTGACAAAATACCTGAGAAAATCAACTTATATGGAAGAAAGGTTTATTTTGGCTCATGATTTCAGAAGTTTCAGCCTATGGTTGCTTGGGCCTATTGTGTTGGTCCATATGACATAGTATAGCATGGCGGGAGCACATGACAGAGGAGGTGCTCACCTCATGGCAGCCAGGGAGCAAGCACAGAGAGAAGGAGCCAGGATCCCAACATCCTGTTCAAGGACACATCCCCAGTGACCTAATTTCCTTCCATAAGGCTCCACCCTCAAAAGATTCCAACATCAATAATAACAAACTAAGGACAAAGCCTTCAACACATGGGCCTTTGCAGGACATTCCAGATCCTAACTTTAGCATTACCAACAGCAAGGATGGTGGGTGTCTCTTGTTCCTTGGCCATGTCATTCCCTCTTTCCTAGAGGATTGGGCACAGGGAAGGGAGAAGCCACTAATTCCACCAAATCCTGCTTGTGATCCCCTCAAGGGTACATGGAACCCTAGGCTTCCCTCTCCTCTGCCCCCATCACCAAGAAAATGCTGCAGGGTAAAGCAGGTCTTAGGAAAGCAGTACAAATGCTTTTGCAGGGTTGGGGACACACTGCCATAGAGTAGCTCCACTACCAGGAAGTGTTTGCTCACTGCTGGATTCCTGGCCTTAGAAGATGCCTCTGTAAATACATGGTAAATGAATGACAGCAAGGATCAGGGCTCTTCTTACATTGGGAAGTGCTTAATAAGTGTGAGCTGCATCTTCTTACCTAGTCCAGGAAAAGACTGAAGGCCAGGTGACAAGATGGGGAGGGGGTGTGCATATAGGTTCTGCTTAGAACAGTGGGCTTCTGGGTCAGAGCTGTAAGGATGCTTGGGTGCTGGCTCCTGCAGCACCAGTTCTAGAGTTGCTCCTGGCTCACCCTGGTAGTGGAAGTGTTTCCAAGGACCTCTGCCGTGCCTCATCTCATCACCACCTTGCTGTCTCTGGAAAACTAGATTCAGGAGCTACAGCTGGCAGCTGGCAAGCATGGAGAGGACCTCAAACACACCAGGAATGAGATGTCAGAGCTGAACAGACTCATCCAGAGGATCCGCTGTGACATCACCAATGTGAAGAAGCAGGTGGGCAGCCACCCTTCAGAGATCACTGAGACCATGACAGAGACACTGGAGCCACTCTTTAAGAAGAAGCAAGTTCCCCCTCCTGGGCTTAGAAGCCCCTGGAACATCCACCCTCCCACTTCCCCACCCTGCATCATGCCCCTGTCATCAGGATCAGGAAGACTCAAGCCTATTCTCTGACCCACCCCTGGTTTACAGATGAGGCAACGGGACTGGAAAGAGGAAGGGACTTGCCATGGGCCCCAGCTAGTCAATAGCCACTCAGGATTCCAGCCCAGGTGTCCCCTTTCTCAGACTTTCTGTGTCCAACAGACCTGCCCCACATGCCTGCATGTGCCCCTCTAAGAGTAGGCCCTGTGTCTTCTGCTCCCACTGCATATGGGATGTGTGGGGACCATGGGGCATGTGCTGGGGCTCTCTGACCATGTTAAGTTCCTGTCTTCCTGGTGGGCCATGGTCCTGGTGAAGGAGGGCCACAGCAGCAGAAGCCCTCCTAGATCTGCTTCCCTGTGCCATGGGACCATTTCCATTCCATCTGGGGACCCTGTCCTATCTGAGGGTAGCACATCCTAAATTCTGTTTCATTAGGCAGGTGATTTTAGAGACAGGAGCATCCTTCCTGGGATCTCCAGAAGAACCCAGGTCAATCCTACAAGTGACAGATTAGCTGAACTGACAGCCACAACCTGCATGCAACATAGGGGAGCACAGGGACAGCTCTAAGCTTCCAGGTTGGCTGATTCACAGAGTCTAGGAAGATGGCTCCTCCCCCGTTAGTCCCTGGCATCACAGTGCCCCTGGGTGTTCATCAGAGTCCAGCTTATGAGGTTTCAGCTGCTATTCTAAGGGAAGGTGACCACCACTATTTGGGTCACATGTAGGAGGATTTAGACAGACCCTACCTGCAGAGTGCTGGAAGAATCCAGACACTCTTGTGTCTGGAGAAAGGGTCCCGCAGCAGAAATCCAGCCAAAGTGGGGCCCTTGGCACGTTATGTGGTCCATAGGTGTGAGTTGGTTGGAGACTCAGGCATGATTCTCCTGGGTCTGGTGTACTTGAGTCTCTAGCCCTGGGTAGCTTTCAACCTCCGGCTTTAGACAGCTTTTTCAAGCATTGAGCTTTCTTCCTGCACTCCTGAAATGCACCTGTTCCTGTAGCTTCCTAGGACGACTCTTTAAACCTTCATCTGCAATAAAAAGCAGAGGAAGCTGGGTGCAGAGGCATACACCCGTAATTCCAATGATCTGGGAGACTGAGGCAAGAAGATTGCAAGCTCCAAGCCAGAGTTGGCAAGTTTGATGAAGCAAGCCTGGCCAACTTAGCAAGACCCTGTCTCAAAATTAAAAAAGAAAAGGAGTGGGGATGTAACTCAGTGGTAGAGTGCCCCCCAACACACACACGCACACACACCACACCACACACACACACCACACAACACACACGCACACACATACACACATTCTGGCATTGGCTCTGCAGCTCTTACTTGCAGCCACCTAGGGCCTCATTTGTGAAAACGTGCATGATCTAAACATTACTTTATGTTCTGATCATCTCCGTGTCCTTTGTCCCTCAGTGCTCTAACCTGGAGACGGCCATTGCTGATGCTGAGCAGCGAGGGGACAACGCCCTTAAGGATGCCCGGGCCAAGCTGGATGAACTGGAGGGCGCCCTGCAGCAGGCCAAGGAGGAGCTGGCCCGGATGATGCGTGACTACCAGGAGCTCATGAGCCTGAAGCTGTCCCTGGACATTGAGATTGCCACCTACCGCAAGCTGCTGGAGGGCGAGGAGTGCAGGTGAGGGACACAGGGCAACACCATGGTCCCAAGGGAGGAGCAGCTGTTGGGAGCTAGAAGATGAGAAATGACAGTGATATTGTGAGCGTCCTGCAAGGGGTGTCGGATGTGGGCCGAGGGCAGGTGGCTGTTGGTGTCTGAACAGAGCCCAGGGGTCAGGCAGGCCCGGGTGTAATGACTGGCTTCGCCACATGCCAGCTGTATGCTTCTGGTAAAACCCTGCAATGTCTCCATTTTCTCATCTCTAACATAGAGGTTCTAATCTCCACCACAGACTGTTATAAGGATGAATTAAAATGATTACACATAAAAACAAGAGCCCAATAAGGCACAGCTGAATACAGACACTTTCCTGGTGTTTTATCCTTAACGCTCTGTCTTGCAGGATGTCTGGTGAGAATCCATCCTCTGTTAGCATCTGTGAGTATCCTGGGGAGATGGGTCAGGCTGGGAGGGCCAGGGATCCTGGCACACAGTGATGCCACCTCCACTCATCATGTCACCTCATCCTGAAGTTTCTGTCACTACCTTGTGAAGTTTTTCTGACTTCAGAGGAGGCCTATTCCCTTTTGTGCCCTGGCAAAATTGACTGAAATCATACCCACTCCTCTCCCTGTTGTCCCCTGCAGCACTGTCATCTAGAGGAAAGATTGGGAACAGGGCTGTCCAGGAGAGCAGAGACCTTGTCTATCCCACCCCTCCTTGCGGAGGGCATATGACAGTGTCTCGCTCATTGCTGTGCATCTTGATCGAAGAGGATTGCTGTGGGATTAAGCAGGGTGTCCTCGGAGGAGACAGCAGTTACTGTAGGTTTTGTTATTTGCTGACTGACACCTGTCCACCTCTTCCCCTGCTCAGCTGTCATCAGTAGCAGCAGCTACGGTTACTATGGTTACCACCCCAGCTCCCTGAGTGCTGACCTTGGGACCAGCAGTGCCGGCAGCACCCGAAGCAGCCAGACCAAGACCCGAGGGGCACGAGCAGGAGACCTCAAGGACTCCCAAGGCAAGAGTGCCCCAGCCAGCACCCCAGCCCGGAAGACTACCCGATAAGCCCACTGCCCCACCTACCTCAGCACCTGGAAGAAAGGATGTCTTTGCCTCGGCTGAAGATGCCTGCCAAACCCAATCCTCCATCTCCGAGTTCTAGGACTGTCTAGCCACACCACGCCTCATCCTACTTTCAAGTTCTGATCAAGGGTCACCCTCCCTGTTTCAGTAGGTCCTATGTGGACTTGGTGACTGCTCACTTTCCTCACTGCCTTCAACTGGCAGGAGGCTTTGGAAGCACAAGCTACCATCACACCTGTGGCTTAAGGAAGCAACAGTCATTCTGGTGGGGGGAGGGAGAGAGAGAGAGAGGAAGGAGGGAGGGATGGGGTGGGTTGTTTTTTTTTTTTTTGTATGTGTGTAGGTCAAGTTCTCAATTATCTGGGAGGTTTTACTTACCCCTGCCAGCGTGGTGGGGTGCACTCAAGGCAGCCTTCGTGTCCCTGCTCTACTAAAAAGGTCTTTGAGGGATGACTCCATTGTTTAGGAGAAAATGTATACATCCTCAGACTGCAAGATGTACCCCTATTCACAGAGCTAAGAGAAGGAGACTTGGGGACTTTCTACCACATTGTGTCCCCAAGCCACTTACCCCTTTTTTGATCTGTGGTAGTTACCTCCATAGTCAAGCACCTACTGTGTCCCAGGTCCTCTACATGCGCTGCCTCTAGTTCCCAGCCCATCCTTAAGGAAGGCACAATCAACAACCTTGGGGCAGACCAAGAGCCTGATCCTCTGAGGGCTACAGAATCAGCCCCAGTCACCTACCTGGGTTCAGGCCTGGCTGACTCCGGCCGGGGTCCTTACTCTTTCTGTGGAATGTCACTATCTCTTTAACAGAGGGAATGTCAAATTCACAGTTCCCAATGAGGGCAGCTGATGACGCTTCCTTTTGTCAGATCTATGGGATGCAATTGATTCTAGCTCCTCCCTCTGGGGCTGGGTCCTATGGTAGCTTCTGACTCTCTGTTCCTACTGCCACGAGCTGAGTCTAGTGAGCGGACTTGGTCTTGTCTCTGCCTAGTGCTGCCCAGTGAGAAGTCATGGTGTGTGGTATAAATATTCCTTAGAATGGCATCACGTGGTCCCTCCTGTGCTTGAATTAAGGACTCTGAATTTCTGCTGTATATTCAATAAACTTCCCTTGAGTGATGTCCAAAGTGCACTCCTATCACTTTGTCAGTCTCTCCGCATGTCCCACCCTCTCTGATGTTGAATCCCACATGCACAAGAGCAGAACCTCACTTGGCAGCTAGAGGCCAATCCCAAGGAGGCTGCTCCAGAGGTGACCTCAGGCTGCTGGGAGAGACAGTTGCACACTCAAAGCCAGACACTGTACAAACCAGGGAAGGGTGGCCTAGTGCCTAGTGCTGAGAAGTGACCAAATGGGGAGGTTAAGCAAGGAAAGCTTCCTGGGAGAAGAGTGATAATTCATCAGAAAGATGGGCCCCTAGACTCCTGGATGCCATCACTGTAGGCCTGGACCCAGGTTTCCCGTGCTTATTTAGTGAGGGTTGGAGGGCTCAGATTTTCTGAAATCGGTAGTGGGCCTGGGTGGGTTTCCGCATCTCTCAGCTTTGGCTGGCAGAATTTAGCTTTCTGTTCTGCTTTGCAATAATTCTTGTGTTATAAGTATGCTCAGAAATGTTTTTCTATGGGGCTGGAGCTGTGGCTCGACAGTTAAGGCACTTGCTTGGCATGCACAAGTACATGGGTTCAAACCCCAGCACCCATATACACAACTAAGTGTCAGAGCAACGAAAGTCATGTGAAAAACTCAATAAAAATTGATTCTCTCTGTCTCTCACTCTCTCTCACTGTCCTTCTCTCTTAAAAAAAAAAAAAAACTAGAAAAAGAAACGTTTGTCCGTACAGGCCTCAGGACGACTGCACAGGGCATGAGAGGGTGGGGCTTTTCTGGGCCCAAGCAGTGGCCTACATTCACCTCCTTGTGCCTTGCATGCATTTAGGAGTCCTTGAGGACACGACCACAGGAGTCTGGTGGGTTTCCTGACCAAATGCTTCTCTGTATTATTGCTGCCGTCATCACTGTGGATACTGGACTAGTACCCTAGGGACTGTAGGGGTTCCATTCATCTCTGCCACTAGCTGGTCACCTGATACACTCAGGGGGTCTTAAACTTGTGGGACAGGGGCCTCCTTGAGAGCAGATGAGATCTGAAGAGTGTAGTGAATCACGTCTGCATGTTCAGAGGTGCAGACTCCTGAGGCCCATGCTGGGCTCCTTGAGTCATGCACCCCCGGTTAAAGGACACAGGACCAGACACCCCCCCAGGGTCTTTCTAAGACTGACTCTCTGACTTTCCAAAAGACCAAATTTCCAGTGAGTGACCCAGTAAGAGGGTAAGAGAGCTGTAGTTGCAGGGGCTTGTGAATGAGACTAACAACCTAAAACCGCTTTTAGAGGAATACGCTAACTGATGGTCAAGTCATCTCTTCCAAGGTCACGGGGCAGATGTACCTCTGACTACTGGAAGCGTGTGCCCTGGTCTGCTGTGAAGAGCCAGGGGCTAAGGATGTGAGGCCCTGTGTGCTCCACTGGGCGCTGAGGAGGACAGAGGGACGGCCTCCCCAGGCCTAGCTAAACTGCCTGAGATGTGGACAGACTCCGCCATCTGGGCTTTATTAAGGTCGTGAGAGGTGCATGGAGTGACTGTACTCAGTTTAGAGATTCCTCTGAGGGTCAAAAGGAGAAGTTATGAGGAAAGACTGTGAATGCTAATTTCAATTCCAAATATCTGTGGTCATTTTGACAAGGGTGCAAAGACTATTCAAAGGGACAAAGGATAGATTATTTAACAAATGGTCCTGGGACAATTGTATATCCATGTGCCAAAAAATGAAGTTAGCCACTTACTTCACATCATATACAAAAATGAGTCAACGTGGATCAATAATTTAAATATAAGAGCTAAAATCATAAAACTCTTAGAAGAAAATATTGGAGTAAATCTTCATGACTTTGAATTTGGCAATGAATTATTAGATGTGATACCAAAAACGTAAGCCACAGAAGAGAAAATAGATAAATTGGACTTCATGAAAGTTAAATAGTTTGTACATTAAAGGACATTGTCAAAGTAAAAGACAACTTATGGAATGAGAAAAAATTCTGCAAATCATATATCCAATAAGAGTCTCTCCAGTATACAAAAGGAACTCTTACAACTCAACCAAAAGAGATAACCCAGTTGAAGAATGGGCAAAGGACTCTAACAGACTATACACAAAGAAGGAGCACAAATGGCCCATAAGCACATGAAAAGATGTTCAACGTGGTTAGTCATTAAGGAAGTGGAACTCAGACCCATAATGAGGTACCAGATTACACCCACTAGGAGAACTATAACAATAATTAAAAAACAGAAAATAAACAAATATTGGTGAGGATGTAGGGAAGTTGGAACCCTTTTACATTGCTGATGGGAATATGAAATGGCTCAGCATCCGTGGGGAATAGTTCTGCAATTCCTCAGAATTGCCGTGTGACCCAGCAGTCCCACTCCTAGAGTTATATCCAAGAGAATAAAATCAGATGTCCAAAATACACATGGAGACACCCGTTCTTATGAACACTGCTCACAACAGCCCAGAAGTCCAGCAATGAGTGACTAGGGAAAAGTCGTGATATAGTATATATTTGTAATGGAAGATTACTTAGCCATAAAAAGAATACCGTAATAATACATGCTACAATATTGATGGAAATGGAAAACGTTGTGCTAAGTGAAAGAAGTCAAGCCAAAACATCCCATGTTGTGTGATCCGTTCATGTGAAATGCTGAGGAAAATCCATGCGGGCAGAACACAGGTTGGTGTGGCAGAGGTAGGGAAAGGGGAGCAGGGCAGGGGTTTACCGGGGGCACAGGGTTTCCTTTGGGTGATGGAAATGTTTTGGAACTAGACACAGGTGCTGGTTGTGGTTGTGCAACACTGGGAATATACTAAATGTCACTGAAATAGTCACCTTAAAATGGTTAGTTTCACATGAATCTCACTTCAATACAAAAATAAAATAAAATGAAATAAATTTTGGGAAGGTAGGGCAGTGTCTTGGAGCAATTCATGCCCTGTGCGTCTGTCATCACCCTTGACAAATGTTGTCAAGTTGAGGCAGTTGAAGCCCAGTGAACTGCAACTTTCCCTTCTCCTGCCAGGCCCTGGCCTTTGTGGTCACTTGCACAGGTTTCAAATGTCTATCTTGCTGAAGATCCCAAACCCACTCTATCTCACTCTCCAGCTAAACCTTCTCTCCCCCTAGAATTGAACAAACGCTTCAAGTCTCAGCAAAGGCAGACCTCTTCGTTTGATGGAGAAATCCTTGAAGGCACCCTGGGCCTTCCTCTGTCCCTGCATGTGGCAGGTACTGGCACAGAATGCTGCGCAGCAAATGTCGGATGAATCTAGAAGACCCCAATCACAGTGCTGTGCACTGTCCCCTGGAACCTTCTCCATCCCTTCCTGCAGCTTCTTCCGGGGCCTCCCCCTTGGCCTCCCCAATGTCTTATCTTACAAACATTCTCCCTGTGCTCCAGACTTAGGATAGCAGGAGACTTTAACTGATCATCTGCATTAGTTGGTGGAGAAAGTCTCATTGAAAGGGATCCTTTGTGACCCTGGGGAGTTACCTTGTCCACCCTCCTGTCCTTGGGAAGGGATGTCCTCTCAGTCAAACTAGTGGAAATTGCATCCAAGGTGTCAGGGATGTGAATGAATGAATGATTCCCTTGCCTGGCCACTAGCTGGAGTCACTGCATTCCCTACCCCCATGGCAAGTATTGAAAAGCAACATATTGAAAATAAATGCAAATGGAACAATCAGGATTGGGGGACATGGGCACTTGGAGTAGGAGAGCCCATTGGAATAGAAAGTGATGAGCTCAGGGTTTCACACTATGGTTCAGGTGTCAGAAGGACAGAAGAGGACAGAATCCTGGGGCTGTGGAAGGAGAGTGGGACCTGCGCCCCTGGACTATGGCAGGCACCTGCACTAGATATTTATGAACCAGGTAGCCAGGACAGTTGGAGGCCCAGAATACAGCCTGCTGCCACACTGCCTGGGTCTGAACCCTGGGTGAACCACGCACTAGCTGTGCAACCTTGAGCGAATTGCTTAACTTCCTTGGGCCTCAGTATCTTCATCTGTAAAGTGGGGATAATAATAGCATCAACCTCCTAGGGCTGTTGTCAGGGTTAAATGAATTAATATATATGTGAAGGACCTGGCAGGGTGAACATTGTCCAGTGTTAGCTGCTCTTGCAGCAGCAGCAATGTCGTTATCATTATTTACAAAGCACCTCCCATCCTCCTTGGGGAGTAGGTGGAGTGGGTGTCAGTGCCCCCTTCTTAGAGATGTGGAAAGAGAGGCTTGGGAGGGTAGCAGATTTGCTGCGGTCACGAGGTTTCTGAATGGCTGAGGCAGGACTGGAACCTGGTCCTTGGGGTCCCAAGTCCTCATACTTCGACAGAGGTGTAGGGTGGGGCTGGAGGAAGGAGATGACCGGAAAAGCCCAAAGGAAGTGCTCCTGGACACTGAATAGAGCAAGGAGGAAGAAAGGGCTGCCCCGAAAGGCACCTGTCGGCCAGTCAGATGTAGCAAGTTGGGACTGGAGCTGGTGTCTGGCAGGACCCTCCTCAGTTCTTGTACCCCAGCTTCTGTGGAGTGAGCGCACCTTTGGCCTTGTCAGAAGCAAACCTGCTGAGCAGCCGTCCTACCCCCAGATGAGTGGCTCTGGTTGTGGCCGAGTTCCCCAGGGACTGCAGCCCACCCAGCTGGCTTGGGCCATGGGTGCTGCCTACCTGAAACTCAAGGGTGCAGGGGTGTGAGGAGGTGGACTTCTGGAAGAGTCGTAGACAACATGCTCAGGAGGGTTGGCAGAGCCTGAGCTGATGTCATTCGAATAGCACAGCTCATTCTCTCTAACTAATTTTGGAGACAATTATTTTGCTCAGAGAACCTCCTGCTCCTCTCTCGGTGCCTCCAGCCTCTGCCCCTCTCCCAATTCTGCCCACGCAGGAGCTGGATTCTGCTTCCTCAGACATGCAGAGCTTAGTTAG
Source organism: Aplodontia rufa (assembly GCA_004027875.1). Taxonomy (NCBI): domain Eukaryota; kingdom Metazoa; phylum Chordata; class Mammalia; order Rodentia; family Aplodontiidae; genus Aplodontia; species Aplodontia rufa. The sequence continues at coordinate 17,286 of PVKS010022363.1, read as the reverse complement.
GTTTTCACTGGCCCTCAGTGGCTCCCTAGCCCTCGCCCTATCACATTCACAGCCTGGGACCTGGGGTCATTCAAGGTCACCCTTCACTCATGATTGCTCCAGGCTGGTGGGTCTTTACCCCAAAACCTGCCTCCTGACAACCTATTTCTCACAGCCAGCCCATCTAAGCCTTCTTCCCTTGAAGGGCTGGAGTCCAACCCCCGCAACCCCCCCGCTCCAGGCAGCCCTTCGGGGTCTACTGTCCCCAAGTCTTGCCTCTTTGCTGCGCGTTCCCCTGTCCTCTCACCCAGCAATTGCCCTCTTGCATTGCACTAAGTTCTTTTGCCCTTCTTTCCCTGGGGCCCTCTCTTGGGAGGCTTTTGGGACCCAAGAACAAAAACGTGGGCTCATAAACAAATGTGTCCAACTGATTGTCATCACAGAGACAGAAAGAAAATTATAGATCTTGGGGCTTTGATTCTTTGACATCCCACCTGTGACTGTTCACAGAGTAACTGTGGCTCATGCCTGGCCCCAAATAGCTCAGGATTCCATTCTCCCATCTGTGAAGGGTAGGAGGGACAGGAAGCTGGGACATGGTAGCTCACATGTTGTCTCCACCAGACGAGGAGGCACCCCAAAGCAGGAACTCTGTCTCCACCTATCCCTGACCTCTCCAGCTCCAAAATAAAACAGGGGCAAAGGCAGGGCCTTGGTCACCTTGGAGAACGGGGCCTATCCTGGTTTTCTTGCCTCCCTCCCTTTCCCTCTAGCACAATGCAGGCATCCCAAGAGCCCCGGCTGGGTCAACCCTTCCTGTGGGTGGTCCAGAACTCTCCTGCTCCCTCCTGTGTTATCATCGTTGTCAACAACACGGGGGTGGTTCTTTCCTAATGGGCAGTATCTGCTAACTAATTCATACTAGGGCGTTAATGACTTGTTAGTAGCCAGATGGCCACCTGGGCTGCTTCTCCCATGGGACTCGGGCATTTGAAGAGTCACAGAGACTGTTCTTTGAGGGCAGGAAATTTTGGATTGCCCTTTTTAATACTTGATAGGTGTTCAATAAATATTTGTTAAGTGGATCCATGCCTGCAGATGTGAGCTGTGCCTAGAAAGGGCTTCCTGTTGAGTCTTGCGCTTGGCAAGCACTTGCTAGACGGTGGCTATTGTTATTATTTCTAATGGTGCATTTTTCAGGGCCAGGAATGGTCTGAGTGGAGCGCCTGGGGCCTGTGGGGACCCCACCCCTTCCCTGTCCTCAACATCTGATGCCATGGTGTGGGAATGTGCTGATCCAGATGCCCCGTGGGAGAGGAAGAGAGGAAGGAGGGAGGAGAGGACAGGCTAATTCCCTAGAGCTGCCTTACTCCATCCTCTTAGGCATTGATAACAGCTATTGGACATTAAGTACTAGATACATAGGGAGCATTCTATGTGGATGAACGTGTGTAATTGTTACAACTACTGTGTTAGAATCCATAGCCCCATTGATAGTGGGGAAAATTGGGGCTCAGAGAGGCCAGGCAAAGCCCCTCTGCCAAGCGATGGTCTGAATTCAGGTCCCTGGAGCCCTAGTTCCTGCTCGATGCCACTGTAGGCAGACACGAGTTCAACAAATCATCTGTTTGGCAGCTTCCCCAACAAAGCCTCCTGCCCCTGGGAGGGATGCTCAGAGGCTGGACCTGAGGGGAGGCACAGAGAGAGTCATCACTGGGCACCTGGGACCCTCACCCAAACCCCAGGAAACACTGCTTCTGACACACAGGTTTCAATGGACAGAGGAGCCCGGGGCAGAGGAGAGGGGATGGGGTGAACATCAGGGTTTTAAGCAGGATTTGGGTCAGAAGAGATGTGAGAGAAGAAGTCCGAAGGGAGACCAGCCCAGTGAGATGCCCTTGGCCAGAGCAGCCAGAAAGGGGGTTGTGGGATGGGGCAGAGACAGGAGCAGCAGCTGCAGAGCCTCGATGCCTGAGATGCTGCCACACACAGAAGGGAAACACAGCCAGCAAAGCCACTGACAGAGGACCAGAATGCTAGGACTGTGTCCCAAGAGGCCTTTGGTGTTATACCACAAACTCCGGGGCCAACACCATTGAGCACAATGCTGGGCACACTTGGTCCCTCGGAGGATGTGTGCCAAAGGCAGATGGAAGGAGGGAGTAGGGCAGGAGTGTACTTGGTGGTCTTTACTCTGGAGAAGCGCCCACCATCCTCACAAAGGAAAGGTAAGGCGGCTTGTGATGTGGTCTTTAGAGGAACATCACGGGAGCCGATCACACAGTCACTGTCTTTCCACACATCAAGAATGTGCTAAGGGCTGAGGAGGTGAGCAGAGCTCAGACGTGGGCTATGCTAATCTGGAAGACCTAGGGGAGGGCAGAAAGTTGGGTGAGAGGCAGGAAATGGATTCCAGGTCAACTTCGAAACCAAGTGAGAGGCAGCCCCAACCCAACCTGTCTCTGGGTCCTCCTCCCTACTGTATCCACTCAGCCAGGAGTGGTGGGCCACCATTGAGCCCCAGCTGGGATCTTTGAGCCAGGGCAATCTCCAGGGACAGAGCCTACTGTGGGCTGAATAGGGTGATCATGGAGGGGACTAGAGCCCATCACAGAAGCCAGTAACCAGGCTGGAGCGGGCAGCAGGCAGAGTGACGGGGCAGGCATCATAGGGCTGTGTGGCAGGATGGCGTCGTGCTAACTGGGCCATGTTGGAGCCTTCACGAAGCCTGGACTCGTGGGGAGGGACCAACCAGGCTTCCTCTCCCCTGCTTGGGCCTGGCCAGCTGCAGCAGGTGTTTGGGCTCATGTTGACAGCAACTGAGGACAGGCGGTACCTGGACAAGTAGCTCCATTAGCAGATGCATTTTGTAAGACAGCCAGAAACAATGGAACGGACCCCTCAGGAATCTTTCCTTGAATCTGGGGGCCATGGACCAGCTGCACTCCTCCTAGTGGAGTCTCTGCCCCAACTCCATCCTCCTCCACGCTTTCTCATCTGTTCAGTGCATGCAGGGCTTCCTGACCCTCAGCCCCCCAATCTGCTGTATTATGGGTGTTTGAGAAGTGTGAACATCTGGCTGGCTCCGGCCCATGCCAGGGAGGGGTCCCTCCATCCCTAGTCCCCCAGCATAGAGAGCTAATGCCCTCTTTGGTTATGTCTCCAGGAGGCTGGGGAGCGGCCTGCCTCTTTCTGGGAATGGAGGACATAGCTATGGATGGAGCTCCCCGGACACTCTGCTCAGTGGCCAGCCCTGATCTGGGAGCTGCATCCCATCCCTGCTCCCCAAGCCCCCAGGAGGAAGCCAACAATCCAGGGAGGATTCATCAGAACAGGGATGATGAGGTACTGGTGACACCCCCCTGGAGAGGCTGAGGCCTGGGGCCAATTACCCTATAACAGCAGGTTAATTAGATAAGACCCAAATTACACGAGCGAGGCTTGCAAGCCCAGCAATTTGAAGGTTTCATGTTGTTTCAGAGGTGGGGAGGGCCCATCTCTAGCTCAGCACAGAGAAAATGACTTCTTGCTTCCAGGCAAGCCAAACCCACGAATTAAGCCTCGACTGCCCGGCCACGAGCCCAGCGCCAGGCACATATAAAGGCACCTGCCGGCCTTCACTACCACCAGCAAAGCCTTTGCGGGATTTCGCCTTCCTCCTCCGTCCACCTCCATCTCCACCAGCAGCATGAGCCGTCAGTTCACCTGCAAGTCCGGAGCTGCCGCCAAGGGGGGCTTCAGTGGCTGCTCAGCCGTGCTCTCGGGGGGCAGCTCGTCCTCCTACAGGGCAGGGGGCAAAGGGCTCAGCGGGGGCTTCGGCAGCCGGAGCCTCTACAGCCTGGGAGGCACCCGGAGCATTTCCCTCAACATGGCCAGCGGCAGCGGGAAGAATGGAGGTTTTGGATTCAGCAGGGGCCGGGCCAGTGGCTTTGCTGGCAGCATCTTTGGCAGTGTGGCTTTGGGGCCAGTGTGCCCAACTGTGTGCCCACCTGGAGGCATCCACCAGGTCACCGTCAATGAGAGCCTCCTGGCCCCCCTCAATGTGGAGCTGGATCCCGAGATCCAGAAAGTGCGTGCCCAGGAGCGGGAGCAGATCAAGGCGCTGAACAACAAGTTCGCCTCCTTCATTGACAAGGTGGGTCTGCTAGGACCTGGGCTATCTGTGAACACCTCTCCTCTTCTCTTCTTGGAACATGAAGTTTTGTTATAGCAAGAAGGATTGAGGTTAGATAAGAAGAGGCACTTACTGTGGACAAGGCAGATACACTCTATCATCAGGGTGACTTTAGTGTCCTTGTGTTAGAGTCCCTTAAGATTTTCTGTGTTGTCTTCCCATAGAGAAAGCAAAGGAAGCGTCAGTTTCTACTGGCAGAGGGTTATTGGAGATACTAGCAGGAGATCCAAAGGTAAAAGACCTGGTCCTTACTCTTGAGGGCCAGCTTGCTGCCATTGCTAAGACTAGGGTCATCTGGGCTGTGGACAGCAAAGGCCAGCGAGAGGGACTCTGCCTTGGAGTGGCTAGGGAAGCCTGTCCTCTTGTGGCATGGTCACCTTGTCCTATGGTCATTTGATTGGGGGGTCAGGAGCTTTGGTGTGTGGCCATTCCAGGGCCTCTGCATTCACGGATGGCCTTGCTATGGCATTTGTTTCAGTTCGGGTCTCTCTTGAGAGGCAGAATAGTGCTCTGGAGTCAAATCTGGCCTCTCCCCAGCCGCAGCTGTGACCAGCTGTGTGGTTTTGGGAAAGCTGCTTGTCCTGTCCGAGCCTCCATCTTCTCATCTCTAAAGGGCAGATAATAGCCTACCTCTTGGGATTGTGTTAGGTTTAGAAAATAAATGCATGTAAGATCCTGGCACCATGCCTGGCACATGTGGAACCCTCCCCAGACGGTGGTTATTGTCACTATCTTTTTTATCTCTGGAAGCTAGGGGAGGGGTGCTGAGAAGGAGAGGAATCCTAGATCTGGAAGAGACCTCAAGGGAGCCTCCAGTCTAGATAGCTCCTGACTTTTGGTAGATAAGGAATGATTACCCCTATTTTACGAGTCAGCAAAGGTGTGGAGGTCTGTGCTGTGCCCAGGGTCATTTGGAGGATGGGAAAGGCAAGATTGGACCCTCAGCCTCCTCCTGCACTTCCAGGGGAGGAGATTGGAAGGCTCTGTTGGCTCCAAGACAGTCAAGCACCGAGGACAGGGCAGCCTAGGACGAAGTGTGGGCCATGTGGCCATCAGAGTTTAGCTTGCTCCTGCGGCTCCACCTTCCAGCCTGGAGGGTCGCTACTGCCCTCTGCTCCCCTCCAGCACGAGGGCTGGCTCTTCAGCTCCTCTGTCCTCCAACTTTGACACATCTGGAACATGAAGGTGTTCCGAGGACCGGGGGATGACACCAGACTGCCCTTATGGAGGAGGCGGGATTTCTGGAGATACGGAAAAAAAGATGGACAGGAAGACAGTCTTGTTCACAAAGCTGGTCTGTCCAGGAGGACAAGGAAGTGCAAAGCCTGGGCAGTTCTCCGGAGGCAAGAGATGCCTTCTCCTCGGGCGCTGGAGAAGACGGGCGAATCCTTTCAGCATCCAGATGGGTGCAGTAGCACCCACGTAGGCTGCGGGGTCCCACATGGGTAGGGTTTGCTCTACGGCAATGTTCAGCCTTGGGGAAGTACATGAAGAAATCAGGACTGGTTAAACCAAACCAGAAGACATGCTAGAGACGCACCGGCGGGCAACCCTATCTCAATGCTGAAGTCCACGCAGCAGTCCCACGTCCTGTGTTTCTGCCTTGGGGAACACAACTTTAAGAGAAGCATCATTTCAACTGCTGTGCTCCCAAAATCAGACAAGAGAAGTGCACACAGATCAATCCCCTCTGGGGAACTACCTGGCCCTGTGGGGGCCCAGCTCCATCTGTCCATCTGTTCACGGGCCATGCTTGCTGTAGGGAAGATGGACAAAGGAGGAAGGGAGACACTAGAGAGTTTGGGCCTGAATCAGGATTTTAAACACCCTTATCCCCAGCTTCGTTGAGCCCTGACATGTGATGAACCTTCTATAGAAGGTTCAGCCTTTCAAAGCGGTGGATCCAGCCTGGCTCTGCCCTGGAGGTTCCAGGACACCTGTGCCATGCACTCAGTTGGCCATGGTGGGCTCTGGGTGGTTGGGTGCATGGGGTATAGGAACACATGTCTGGGTTCAATAGTGGACTCCACCAGGTATGGAGCTGTGGGACCTTGGAGAGAGGGGAAGCTTCTCCATGCCTCAGCTTCCTCTCCATTGATTTACCCACCTCATGTGGCTGTAGTGAAGGGTGCTCTCCCCGAAGCCCCTGAGTGACAGGTGTGACTGTCTCTGTGGGGGCTCAACCGTAGCTGGGCTTTGGTTCCAGGTGCGGTTCCTGGAGCAGCAGAACCAGGTTCTGGAGACCAAGTGGGAGCTGCTGCAGCAGCTGGACCTGAACAACTGCAAGAACAACCTGGAGCCCATCCTCGAGGGCTACATCAGCAACATGAGGAAGCAGCTGGAGACTCTGTCTGGGGACAGGGTGAGGCTGGACTCAGAGCTCAGGAATGTTCGCGACGTGGTGGAGGACTACAAGAAGAGGTGAGTGAGGAGGGACCCTTTGTCACTGGACACGTCTGCCCCTGTCCCTCTGAGGGTATGTTTTTATTGATTCTGGAACACGCTCCCTGCTTCTCAGCCTCTGGCCTGGAACTTAGGGCAAATGTCCAGTTAGCTGGGCAGCAGTCAGGGAAATCTTGGGTTAAGCTCTCACGTTCTCTCCAAGCTCCTGTGTCCTCATCAGTAGAGGAAGATACGTCTACCTCCTGGGCTCTCTGAGGAGCAACCCAGGAAAAGCTCATGGAAGCCCTTCGTCATTTGCAATGCTTTGCCCCAGTTTCAGGAGCAGCTTGCTCTCGCTTCCTCTGAGAGTTCCCACAGGGCATTTGCTCCATAGGCCTATTCCTCTCTTTCCAATGTAGATCTGCAAAAATCCCCTTCTCCCAAACTTGGTTGCATGCACCTCCTCCAGGAAGCCTTCTGGGCCTGGCTGGCTCCACTGCCCAGTCCTCTAGGTCCCTTGGTCCTATGCCTTCCAATGGGCATTTTGCCTCTCACTTGGGGGTCTTCTCTGGGTAAAACAAGGGCTCTCTGCAGAAGGTATGAGCCACTGAGCTCTGGCCCCCCACAGGTACGAGGAGGAGATCAACAGGCGGACAGCTGCTGAAAACGAGTTCGTGCTGCTGAAGAAGGTGAGGGAAGGCGTCCAGCACCCGGGGGCTGGCCTGGGTCAGGGGTGCTGAGCCGCTGCGTGCTCTGTCACTGGTCCCAGAGAGTGAGGGGAAGGCAGGGGACCGTGATGAAAGGCGAGCCAAGCTGAGCAGCGGAAGGGCAGGGAAGGTGGTCATGAGAGGACCCGATAGGAAGGGATTGCCCTGCTGCATGGCACCTGGCTCGGAGGTCACAGTGGACTGACTGGGGCTCCCTTCCTGAGAGGCCGACCCAATCCTGCAGTGCAGCAGCTTCTCTGGGGGTGGGGTGCCGAGGCTTTGGCTCTTCAGCTGCTTCTCCATGAGCCCCAAGGAGAGGAGGGCGTCTGCATCCCTGAGGTGGACACCTGGGCTGGGGTGAATGCTGCCTTCTTAGCTGCACCACAGTGACTGGGGTTGCTGGTGTTTTTTTAGGATGTGGATGCAGCTTACGCCAACAAGGTGGAGCTTCAGGCCAAGGTGGATGCCATGGAGCAGGATATCAAGTTCTCCAAGTGTCTCTTTGAAGCTGTGAGTCTGTCCCTCCACTTCATTGTTCTGAGGGTAGCTAGTGGGTAAAACTGTTCTGGGGGCTGTGAAGGGCAGAGGCCCAGCTCTCTGGGGACACCCCCCCCTCCCCCGTCGATCATCCATCTCCCATTTCAAGTCTGGGAGGCTTCTCAGCCTCTATCCTCTGAGTGTGAAGGGAGAAGTCTGGTGTCATTGCATGGTGGTGGCAATCTGTCGGGGGTCCAGCAAGGTTCCAGGTCCCCAAGATGTTCCTTACCATGGTTGGATGAGGTTGTCAGCCTCAGACAGGGGTCAAGCTGAGAGACCATTCCATTTCCCCTGCAGGAGTTGGCTCAGATCCAGTCCCACATCAGTGACATGTCTGTCATCCTCTCCATGGACAACAACCGCAACCTGGACCTGGACAGCATCATCGATGAGGTCCGCGCCCAGTATGAGGACATCGCCCTGAAAAGCAAGGCTGAGGCCGAGGCCCTGTACCAGACCAAGGTGAGCTGGGCTAAGGTGGGGCCTGATGGTGCCCGGAACCAAGCTGAGTCCAGCTAAGCGGCCACTGTGCCCTGGCCCCCGACATCCATCTGGAGATTCTGTGCGCTCCCTCTGCGTGCTTCCCATACTCACCCATGGCTCTGCGTTTTGGGGTCCGCAGTTCCAGGAGCTGCAGTTGGCAGCTGGCCGGCATGGAGATGACCTCAAGAACACCAAGAATGAAATCACAGAGCTCAATCGGTTCATCCAGAGACTCCGCTCAGAGATTGATAACGCAAAGAAGCAGGTAAGGGAGCTTGGCCTGGCCAAGAGCAGGGGAGCTGACTGAGAACCTTGGCCTCCAGATCTCAAAGAGAGGAGGCCAAGGAGGTCGCTGCCTCCAGCACTTGGAGGCTATGCTCCAAGCACCTTTGGTTTAAAGTTCTCTCCCCGGGAAGCCTCCTCTTGCCCCCAGGCTGGGCAGGGATCTGCTCTCACAGCCATGTGCGTGTCAGGTGCTCATAGCTCCATACCTTCTGGAGGTTCCTGGCACCTTCCTGTCCTCCCACTCCCACTAAATTGAAAGGGGGCAGGGAGATAACTGCTTTGTGCTTTCTGAGCTTCTAGCACCAGGCTTGCACATAGTAGCAGCTTAATAAACATTTGCTGATTTAATGTTTGAGAATGAGAAAGAGGCTCACAGAGCACCCACTAAAGAGCCTTACTAGGAACTTACCAGGGGCTGCTCCCAGAATGTGAGACAGGTTCGGCAATGATAGGGACACAAGATGCACACATGTGATGAGCAGCAGCAGCTTTTTATCACACTTAATTCTCACAGAGACCGAAAGGCAGCAGTTACCATCCCCATTGTTACAGATGTGAAAACTGAAGCTCAGAGAGGTTAAGTGGGTTGCACAGCTCATGAATGGCAGAGCTGTGCTCTGAACCAAGGTCTCCTGAGTGGGAGCCTGGCCCTCCTGTTCCATGCTCTCCTCCCAGACCTGGAACAACTCAAGAACAGAGTTATTCTTGAGTTGTCCATCTTTTAATTCATTTTGTGTCCTGGGAACAGCATGGCTCTAAATGTCTTTGAACTGAGTGGTGCTCGGTTGGCTGCAATCCCAGGAGGGCAAGATACTTGATTTCCCATCACCCAAAACTCCTGGATTCAGGGCACAGAGTTAGAGGAAGGACTTACTAGCCTCTTCTCCAACTAGGCAAAGCTGTAATATGCATGGGCGGAAGTGGCCTCTTTGCCTGGGATATTAAAGAACAGAAAAGTTGAATGCGGATGATACCAGTGACTCCTTCCAGTTTTCTCATTTCTCCCATTCTTTGTTTAGGCTTCCAACCTGGAGACAGCCATTGCTGATGCCGAGCAGCGAGGGGACAATGCTCTCAAGGATGCCCGGGCCAAGCTAGATGAGCTGGAGGGCGCCCTGCACCAGGCCAAGGAGGAGCTGGCCCGGATGATGCGCGAGTACCAGGAGCTCATGAGCCTGAAGCTGGCCCTGGACATGGAGATCGCCACCTACCGCAAGCTGCTGGAGAGCGAGGAGTGCAGGTGAGCTGGTGGCTCTGGCAGGAGGCCCGCAGGGTTTGAGAAGAACAAATGGAGAAAACCTAAAACATCTTTATCCAGAACAGATGAGTTCTTAGGGAGTGATGGGGTGGGAGTGACAGAAATAATAATAGTAATTACTAACTCCAGCCATATGGTATCCACTCATTCTACAAAGCTTATTCCATCCCAGGAAATGCTGTGTGGATTAGCTCATTCAACCCCTGCGACTTCCCCGGGTCTGTCTGGAAACATCCTGCTGCCCCCAAACCCATTCCTCTGTTAAACTTTCTTGTTCCATCTTCCATGCCTGTCAGGTGCACCCTAAGCTTGTTGGAGGTGTCCTTGTGCAGCCACCTCAGCTTCCCCAGAGTGCCAGGGAGATGGCAAGTCACTGTATGGGGGCCGGACACTTGCCCCCACATGTGCCCCTCTTGCAAAGTATTATTTGACTGAGGCTGCTGCCTGGTTTCCCCAAAGATTCAGGGTGATCTCCAAAGCATCTCAGGTTCTGATTGTGTTAAAGAAGCACTAGAGTTTCTGCAGGTATCCATTGGGTTCGGACACCTACATCAGTGCAGTGGGGACAGCAACTTTGAAGACTGGAGTGGATGACATTCTTATTTAACTTTTCTCCCTAACAGGATGTCAGGAGAATATCCTTCCCCTGTCAGCATCTGTAAGTACTTGTGCTTTTCAACCTAAAATTTTAACTGTGCAGACTGGGAGGGACCTTAGTCACACCCTGTGTGTGCAGATGAGCGACCTAGGAACCAGAGAGGGTAAAGCTTTGCTGAGATCACAAGGCCAGAGGACAGACCCTTGGCCGATCAGGTCTCCTGACTCCCCACCCAAGTCTCTTTCATCCTTACCGTGCTGTCTCTCTGTTCCCAGGGGTGGCTACAAGGAATGGGGAGGGGTGGGGATCCGAGGCTTGGGAAGCTGAGTTTGCAAGCTGTAATGAGACCTTAGCTGGGAAATGAGAGAACAGGGCTCCTCGGAGACCAAGCTGACAGTACTGGATCTCTGAGTTTCTCAGCAGGGCTAAGAGTCACACCAGAACTTTGGAAAGCTTCTGTCTATGGGGCAAATAGCAAGGGAGAGAGATGGGAGGATGGAAGACTAGAAAAGAGGCTAATAGGAGGGGCGGTGAGTGGGTGTCCTGAAGGACAGATGGGTCATAGGTGCCTGGACCAAGGCGTGGACCTCTAGCATTAAAGGGGCAAAACTCAGCTAGATTGGCTATAAGCTGAGCAAGCAAAGGACAGGACATGGGGGAAGGAGTTATTGGAATATTCTTCCCATGGGACAGAGAAACTGAACTGGGCCCCCTAAGAACCTTATCTGTCCTTGGGAGGGGAGAACCTTGTCTTAGTGGTGCTAAGCCTGGCTCTCCCTCTGCAGCCATCATCAGCAGCACCAGCGGCAGTGGTGGCTACGGCTTCCGTCCCAGCACAGTCAGCGGTGGCTACGTGGCCAATAGCACCAGCTGCATCTCTGGAGTATGCAGCGTCCGTGGCGGGGAGAGCAGGAGCCGCGGCAGTGCCAGCGACTACAAGGATACCCTGGGGAAGGGTTCTAGCCTGAGCACCCCCTCCAAGAAAGGCAGTCGGTAAAGAGGGCAATCCACGCCCTCCCTCACCCAAGACCCCAGCTCTGGCTTCCACACGGTGCCCCACCCCGTCAGCCCCTCCTCCACCCCACTGGTCCTGCCCCCAGCCCGTGGTCCTGGTCTTGGCCAGCTCACTTCTTCTGCCTGCGTCTGCTGAGCCTGGGCAAGTCTGGACGACCAAGCCCAGTGCGATTCTTCCGAGCACACCCCCGGATTTGCCTCCTTGGCTGCTGTCCCCAGCTGCACCAGCAGCTCAGCCCCAGCTCCAGCCTCTCCTCCTCAGTCCAAACTATGCCCAGCTCCCTGGGCCTCAGACCCAAGTGCCCTCACATGCTGGGCCTGTCTCAGCTCCTGCCTCTGCTCTGTGTTCAAGAGGAAGAGGACTGAGGACAACTGACCAAGAGTGGCCCAGGCCCCACCCCTCCCTACCTGCTCAGTCTCATGGTTCATTCTGAGCAGGACCAAGCACAATTCAGGGTCTCTCTCTTATCTGTACTCAGAAACAGAGAAGAGGAGACAGCTTTCCCTTATGTGTTCTTTAAGGCCCTCCCTGTTGCATCCTCAATAAACAGCACGATCTCATGTCTTGGTCTCTGAGTGTTCCAAGTGCCACGTGTTTCACAGTTCAGACGCTCGGTGGGCACGCACACGAAAGCACACACAGCACAGGCCCGCGTTTGCACGGTTGTGTGGCCCTTGCAGCCTGAGCATCTACTTTAATTTTCGCATGGAGCAGCAGAAGAACAAACTCTGAGCTTGTGTGACAGTAGGGAAGGAGCCTGCTTGGGGCTGCAGGCAGTGGAGTGGGGAGCACAGCTAGAGAAGAGGGTGGGAGAGAGACGGGGAGAGGTACAGAAGGCGTGCATGCAGGCTGTGTCCAGGAACAGAAATGATCATGTTCCCAGCAAGGCCGCTTCCCTCTTCACAGGATGGGATCTTTTCTGGCGGAAGGTGGGTACCTGCTTCTGTCCTACCCTTTCTTCTTGCCTGGCCTCCTGGGGTCAGCCAGGAGGGGTGGAGGTGGTGAGAACCCCACACCTGGACCTGGGCTGGGAAGATGAGGTGGGTGACACGTTCCGAGGCTGGAGTGGAGCGGAGCAAGCAGAGGCCCACCATGGGGTTGGGACAGGCTGTGCAGCTGGCACTCTGTAGACACGCTGCTGTCGGCCCGCTGACCCGATGGCCAGTCCTGCCTGCAGGGAGGAGGAGTGCAGGGAGGATGGACGGGCAGACTCCTCAGGTCGGCTCTGCCTCTGGTTAGAGATGGGGTGGGGGCAGAGGAGGAGCAGGGAGCGTGTGGGCGATAAGATGCCAAGGTCTCTACAGACAGTGGGTACGGAGCCCTTACATGCTGGTGGTGCTGTTTGGGGCCAGGGCAAGGGTTTCAGTTACAGAGATGAGGAGGAATGCCAGGGGCTGGGGGCAAGAAGAGGAAGCAGAGTGGCTGTTAGAAGTGGCGGTTCAGTGGAAGGGCCAAATGGGCTGGGCTGTTGGCTAGGACGTTCAGGGTAGTGTCTGTGGCTTGGAGCAAGGCCACAGAACCAGGCTCAAAACTCTACCACCCTGGAGGCAGCCATCAGCCCATGCCCCCTGCTGTCCTCAACCTGGGAACCAATGTCAGCAGGAGGTGGAGGGGGGTGAGCAGCAGACTCAGTGACAAGTTTGTTTCCTCAGTTGGCAAGGTGAGTGTGTGCACCTGTGTGTGTGTGCGTGTGCACCTGTGCGTGCGTGCATGCGTGTGTGTGTGTGTGTGTGTGCACGTGTGTTTGCAGCACTGGGCACAGACCTTGCCATTTCCCAGTGGAGACATTCCTTGCATTCCTTGCTGCCTTTGCTCTCCTGTTCCTTTTGCAGTGGTAAGGAATGAAATGAGATAGCTGGAAGAACTTTCCAATCAAGAGCTTTAAGAAATAGCTAGATTCTCAAATTTAGGGGTAGATGCTTCTCAGCAAGATTTGAGGAGGGAGTGAAGAACTTTCCCAGCATCCTTTTTGAGCCAGGGCTCATATGGGTCCTTTGGGTGGGGAGGGCAATCCTGGGTTCTGAATCTGTCTCTAGAGCGACCAAGTGGAGCCTCCTGCAGGTGACAACAAGGAGCCCCACATGGAGCTGGGAAGCAGGCCCTGCATTTGAGGGCTCAGCTGGATAACAGACCAGGCAGGACTTGATGGACAATTTGGAGAACAAATCAGGTCACTGAGGCAAAGGAATAATGACAGGGGCGAACAGGCAGGGTGTCTGCTACGTTACAGCTACCAAATCCACATGGTCATTTGATAGGGGCTGCCAAGAGCAGTGGTTCTGACACCCTAAGGATCCTGTGCTTGTGTTCAGATCCAGAGGGGAAAAAAAGCAGAAGGGTGGATTAGGAGTGCCTGGCATGGCCACTGGTGGAGGAAGTGACAGTGTGAATTTGTCCTCTCAGATGGGTGCCTTCCTGTCACTTCACAGCTTACAACGCACTCTCACACCAATTCAAGACTGGCACCAGAAGAGAGGGACTTGTTACTGCCACTTTATACATGAAAATGTTGAGGCCCAGAGCCCCTTCTTATCTACACACACCCCAGCTGGAGAAGCTCCCCCAAGGTGCCCTGTCTATTGCCCACCTTTCACTGGGAGGAGGAATGAGAACAGTCTCAGGGCTCAGCTCTGCCCGCAAGTCTGTACAGGAGGTTGTCCTGGGCAGTGCTCCCACCTGCCTGCCCCTCCCACCTGGCAGCTTGCAGGAGACCAACCACAGAGGACTCAGCGCTGCCCTGTGGTTCTGATGTGCGGTGGCCTCTGTCATGTGCATCAGGAACTGCTCTGTTTATTTCACCAGTACAGCAACTGTGTCTTAGAGACAGTCAACGCCTTTATCTAAGGTCACCTCAGTTGTCTGGGGAAGAGCCAGGCTCAGACCTCAGACCCTGTCTCTTTCCAATATACTCTTGTTAGGACCGCACTGGGCTCTCAGAGGGGCTAGGGTTGGGCTGGAGGCTAGGGACCCTAGTAGCTTAAGGAGTAGAGGACACTGGGCACTAAACACATGCTGGGTGGCCATGAGGTAGAGACGGGAGTGTAGGTGAGGGTGGGGCCACTCGGGGACACATGAGAGGCGACACAGGACAGGGCTGTGTGGGATGCACAAAGGAGCTCCCAGGTCAGCTCTGCTCTGAACTACTCAAGAAAGGTCTTCTTCCCCAAGGCTCTGACTCCCTGAAGTTCAGGAGGAGCAGAGACAGAAGCAGTGCCTCTAGAGAAGCCGGAAGCAGAAGAAGAGGGGCTGAGGTTTGCTCCATGGCAGGTGTGAGGCTATGGTCCTTCCTCTCCCTTGGAGCGTGGCGGGATCCTCAGTCGGAGGGGTGCTGGGGACCAAGATGGAGGGGCTATGCAGAGGATCAACTTCCCAGGGGCGCCATCAAGGCTGGTCTGGGGACTTGGACTAACAGTAGAGCTGGTTGGTTTCTCCCCAGAGGACACAGGAACTTGGGTGCCCTCTGAGTCATGCACGACCTGATTTTCTTCTGTTGCTCACTGCTTCCACCTCCAGGACTGTGTGCAGCGGCTGGACAATCTCACGCTTCATTCCCATTTGTGGGTGCCACAACTGAGCTTTGGAAAGGGGACAGTATGGAGCTTGGCCCAGATTCTGACTCTAAACCCACTGCTCCTTGTGTTTAGGCCTCTTTCATAACAACTCCTGCTGCCCACCAAACCCGACTAGCGTGAGGACCAACAGGGCAAGACCTGCCCCTGACATCTGGAGTTTAAGCGCCATCCTAAGGCAGGGAGTTACTCGTGTCACCACTGTGTGGTCAGCCTCCTGGGACTGAGTTTCCCATTGTCTTCCAGGAGGGGCTACACTCCAGGTGGGGGCCTCAATGCAAACTGCAAGCCCAGTGGAAGAATATAGCCCAGAGGAAGGAGGCTGAGGATCAGGTCCTACAAGACCGAAGTGACTCTAGCACACTCTGGTTGGACTCCCTTGACCTCTGACAGCTCTAGGTCAAAAAGCTGCAGTGCTAAAATCCAGACCTAAAAGACATCAGGCAGAGAGGTTAATGAAAATCAGGTAGGGAAATTCACAGAAATGGGATCTCATTTGATCTTCTGAATGGACGTATATGGGATTTGGGGTTAGGGGGGATTTTGAGGGTGCCAGTTATAAATGCTGAGTTCCTAGAGCCATGACAGGACGACGGTAAGAGGTGAAAAGTGGCAAAACTGGGGACCCAGGTGAAATGGGAGAGCCTTGCAGTGAGGGACCTGCCTAGACAATACTCAAGATAGGCCACTCCCATACTGGGGTGTTCAAGAACAGAATCAACAACTCTCTACTGGCTTTTAGGGGTTCAAGCAACGAATGGAAGTTTTTACTAGATGGATGATTTCCGCACTTCACCTTGCCTATGAATCTCCCGGGTTCTTATGAAAATGCATTTTCTGGTTCAGCAGGTCTGATGCGGCCTAAGTCTGTTTCTCAGATTCCCAGGTGATGCTGAGCAGCAGAGGACATGTTGATGTCCAAGGTCCCTTCCTGAGAACACTGAATACTGTAATAACTAAGCTATTTCTGTCCCAACTTAGTTCTGAAGACCCAGCAGGGGATTTCACTAGGAGAGACAAACCCCAGCTAGAGAAGGTAAAGGAAATTTGTATCTGAAGCAGGGTTTTCAGATTTGGGCCCTCTTTTCCTTTAAGCTCCATTGTGGGAGCTTTAAGGTCCCATTCGGTGGGACCACTCCTTTGGTACAGTGGAATATTTTTCTGGAGTTTGGGTCTCAGCTCAGGGAGAGGAAATAGCAGGAGCAAAGGTGAGGTGGCTTGAACTACAGCTGGCGATGACTCAGAAGGGTGACCCTCAGTAGAAGTAAACCCGGGAAAGGAGACGGGACAGCTTCACAGACACCTGCTCCACAGTGGGAGTTAGAACTTGGTTTATAAAACGGAGAGGGGGTGGGGAATAGTTTTAAACGTGACTAGAGTTGTATTTTGGAAATCTCATGCTGTCCTTGAGGGTGAGTTGGAGGGGCTGAGGGCAGAAGCAAGAAGCCTGGCTGGAGGCCACATGGTGACTGAGTCGAGGACACAAGGAGGCAGATTCTAGACTGCTGCTGTGATGGACGGGTCAGGGAGGGGAGGATGGAAGAGCCGTGAGGGAAACCACAGGGATGGCAGTCTCCACTAGTTATCTGCTGCCGCATAAGAAGCGGTGAAGCAATAGTCAGCGTTCACCAGCTCACACCGTTTTCAGGGGTGCCTCTGGGCGGTTCTGTCTCGGGGCTCTCATGCTCTTGTCATCCACTCTTGGCCAGGGTTGCACTCATGCCAAGGCCTGGGGGGTTGGAGGGGCCTCTTTCAAGATGGTTCCTCACATTTTGGCAAAAGGCCAAAGTTCCTCTCTATAGGGTTGTTGGAGTGTCCTCACAGAATGGCAGCTGGATCCCCCCAGAGTGAGTGACCCAAGAGAGGAAGCCACGATGACTCTCATGACCTGGCCTTTGGAAGCGCAATTTGTCATTTCCACAGTAGAGCACTGGTTACGCAGGTCAGTCCTACCTGGTGTGGGGAGGCTGCACAGGGGCTCAGGTGCCAGTGCCTGTGGGTGGTGAAAGGGTGGAAATTGAGGAAGACATCAAGGGACCCGGCTCAGGTGGCTGGTGGTCACCAACACCATTCAGGGTGAAGGGGAATCGAGGAGGAGGCTGAACTTCCGGGGAAGGAGCATGTTATTTTGGGTGTGCTGAGTTGAAGGTGCTGGCGCATGGTTCAGGGAAGGCATGCAGCATGGGGTGAACACAGAGCAACATCTTGGAGATGTGTGTGAGCCAGGCCTTCAGGGACACCAAGGCTCTCTGCAGTGCTGGTAGAGAACCTGCTTTGGAGCTTGCCCAGTGCTGGCCTG
>PVKS010022362.1:0-33840 GCA_004027875.1 Aplodontia rufa | reverse complement strand
CTCAATGAGCTTTAGGGATCAATTTTTTAATGTTTTGAAATTTCATGATGATGTTCTTTATATATTTTTTCCATTATGTATGCTGGTCATTCATTGTGTCATTCTGATCTGAAATAAGTCAATTAGCAATGGGAAATTTTCCTCTTCATTTATTATATTCTTTTTTCTGAAGCACCTATTCATTAAATATTAAACCTTATAAATGTATCTTTTCTCCCCTTTTCCTCAGAGGGATTCTTAGCTTTTTCAATACTTCTAATTTTATTTCTGATATGATATTTTTTGACACAAGGTTGTTTTTCTCATCAATAAATATCTTCTATTTTTAAAGACTCCAGTTCTTATTTCTTTAATTCAAAATCTTCTCTTATCTCTCTGAGGATATAATAGTCAAATTCTTTGCTCACTACTTTTTTCTGCTTCCTTCAAAAGCACATTCCCCTTATATATGTTTATTTATCTGATCTCTGTCATTCTTCTTAGTAATGTTCCTAAAGTTCTGATGATCATTGACAGTTGTTAATATTTAAACCTGAGAACCAAAAAGCTCGTTAAAAGTTCTGTGTCCTGGGTAGAGCTTAACTTATGGGATTTACTGTAAGAGTTAGAAGGTGAGAATACAGCTGTTCCATTGAAGGGATGTCAGCTGGCTCACGTTCCGTTCCATTCCATTCTAGAAAGTCATCTTTCCATCCATTCCTTTACCCATCTATTCGTCTACTTAGAGTCCCCATTTTTCTTGAGTTAGGCAGTTTCCCTACTAGAAGTCTCTTCCATCTCTTAGAATTCTAAGACGATTTCCTGAGAGTTCCAGGTGCCCAGCACCAAGGAAAGGAGGTTTGAGGTGGAGTCCTACCTTTCAGGTAGCACAATTCACTTGCATGCCCTCTTCTTAGTATGGTACCTTACTTGTATCCTTCTCTGTGCTTCCAGGTCTAAGACCTGGATCTGTTTTTCTTTTAAAAAATCATCTTTTACTGTCATTTGAGTGAACTATTGCGGGGGTGCCAGAGGCAGACACACGTGTTCAGTGATCTATGTTTAGGTACAAGACCATAACAACACTTCCAGGTAGGCATTATTACCCCATTTTACAGATGAAACAATTAAGGTGCAAAGAGTTTATAGCATGCTTAAAGTCATAAGCTAAATGAATGGAGGTGAATTAGGTGCTCTGCCCAAGTGTCCTGTTGACTCTGACCTGAAATCTGGGTTCCTTTACTGCGGTATATTCTCTGCCTCCCTTAGATCTAAGCAGCTTTAGCTTATATTTAAGAGTCTTCTCTGAACTCCAAAGTCTGAAGAAAAATATAGATAATTTTTACAGCTTCGTGTCCACCCTTCAAATGTATCCTTAATTTATTTCCTTGAAATCTAAATAAATAAAATATTGTGTGTGAATGATATAATGGCTTCAAGCCAGGACTCCCTATGATCCTGACACAAATCTTGGGTTGCTATTTACATAAAATATCCCTGCCCATACTTCAAAAATGCACATAAACCAGCATTAATCTCCTACATTATGAGTTGTGTTAGCAACTCTGATTAATGCATAAATATTTGAGCGAGGGAGCATACAAAGAGAGACCATCTGGGTGACTTTTAGTGGCTTCTACTCCCATGGAAATATCCTCCAAAGGTTTTTTGTTATTGTTGTTTTTAATTTTTTCTTTTTCAACTTGTGTCTTCCTAATCAAGAGAGTTTAGTTCTTAGTTCAAAGCTCCTAGAGGGCAAGATACTGAATCAGATATAACTTAGATTCAGATTTGGCATCTATCACCTCCTTTTGGGCACATTATTAAGGTAGCGTGGTGTTCTATTTCCACATATGTAAATGACACCAATAATGCTCACACCATTATTATATGAACCATAGCAAATGCATAAAAATAAGTGAATAAAAAATGAGCTAATATTGAATATCCAAGTCAGGACAAATCACACCAATTCCTCTGTTTCCATTTGGTTACATTCCTTGGCTATGCACTTTGTAGCTACTCTTTATTTTTCACCTTATTCTTCCCAAACTTTTTATTATACAGTTTTTCGAATATATGGCCACTTGCATTTTATAGCGAGCCCCCACACACCCCACCTGCTTTCTACCATTAACATTCTACTCTACTCATTTTTAAAGCCATACATCTATCCATCTATCTATTTCTCTACCCATTCATCAACTTTTTAAAAACATATTTCAAAGGAAACTTTAGATAACAGTACATGTCCCCTCACTACTTCAGTATGCACATTCCTAACCAGAGTTCATTATTTATTTACATTTTCTTTCATACAAAAATTTATATACAATGCCATGCGAGAAGTGTTCATACATTGAGTTTTTACAAAAAGCATTTCTTTCCTGGCTTCTTATAGTGTATGAATTTATTAAATTCAATAGATGTTTATCAAACATTTCCCTCGTGCCAAACATTAATAATGACACATATTAATATGATGTATGCTAGACTGAGAAGACAGCAGCTAATTCTCAAGGTAGAATCTGGGAATTAAGCCATGGGAAGAGAAATGTTACAAAAAAGCATTTATCACTTAAGGAGTGCATGAACAAAAGCAGAAAGAATGAAAACAAAACAACAAACATGTATGTTTAGGGCAAAATGTGTTGTCTTTTATACCTTGAGCTCAGTTAAGAGTATAGATCAGGGGATGGGTAAGAGACAGACTTTCCTTTAATTCACAATTCAAAACTGAGTACATTAAATGAATCAGCAAGAAAGGAGATGCTCAGTACCATTGTACAAACCTTAGGATAAAAAGCGCACTCACTTGCTTTTTCGTTTCTGAACCCAAAATTACAAACCAACAACTCATCATTCAGCCTGCTTTGTTTCATTGATAAACTGCTAAAATTCAGCTTTAATGTATATTTGATATCTGATTGTTGGAAAATTGGCATCAAATTTGCTCCAAAATGTCTTAAATATAAATCTGTTTGGAGAAAACAACTGAGTGATTATTCTGAAATGTGAAAACATCACTATTCCAAATTTTTCATTATTTAAATGAAACTATAAGTGCACTTGCTGCAAACTGGAGAAAAGAGGGAAAATGTCAGAATTCACAATAAAGCATTAAAATAGAAAAAGAAAAAAAAGAAGTTCTCTTTAAATTGGCCAGTTTATTACTACGAATGTGACATGGTGCAAGCTCTGTCATTCACTCATTGACCCACCATGCTCTGATGACATATCCTGAAAAGGGGTTGTCTGTGTGTGTCCCTAGGTAGGATACTATGTTCCTAACTAGCCAGTTGACTCTGAATTCCCTGCCATTGCTCCTGGTTTAGGATCTCATTTAAAACATCCCTTTTAGCTGGTCTTTCTGCCTCAGAACTTTAATCATCCATCTGGAGTGATTTGCATTTGATTATTTCTTTGTTCATTAATTATAATATTTATTGAGCATTTACTATATACCTTCTCTCAACATATCTTACACTTTTCATGATAATGACTATTATAATGCTATTAAAAACATGTAAAATATAAAATACATATTTTGAAGGAGACCTTGACCTTGGGGTATTTAATATATTTTTTCATCTTGCAATCATAATCTCTGGAGCAGAATATGAAATTATCAATGAAGTTTCTTACATTAATATCTTTCTGTGAGTATTAAGTTAACTCAGAGAACAAGTTAGACTGTGGAAGACAGACTGGTCTCAGGTGTTTGTTCTGAGGCAAGAGGGCTGCAAGGGATTTGCATGAAATCAAAAGCAGAAGCTAGGAAACTTCAGATGGAGAGAACTGCGTGTGCTAAGAATGAGAGGTATACCTGGACATGATGCCTTTGAATTCAGCAAGATTGATCCCCTCTGACGTTGCTGTCATGTTTAAATTTTTTCTGCCCTTTTTTTCCAACCAACATTCCACTTTTATTCTCATTCTTTCTCCTTGATATTGCAAGAAGGGGAACAGAAGAAGTACTTTGAGATAACTGGCCAGAAGGTATTGCTTTCTGTTAGATACCCCCAGTTTCTCCTCCACAAATCCATCAATTTGCCCCATTAATCCCCTCCAGTTTTCTACATACCAAGACAACCTCTTACCATTCAATCTATTCTCATCCAAAAATAATGGATATCTAATTCAGAGAGAAGCAAATATGATGTTTTTTGGCCAAAAGGGAGATTGAGAAGTGGAAAATAAAATTAATCAAGAGACAAATGGCTTGGGAAAAAGGGGCACAGGTACCAGACAATAAATAAATCCACAAAAGTTAATGGTAATTAACATATTGAGGAATTTGCAAGGGGTGGTTAAGCCAGATCATTCTCTAAACACTAAGAAAATCACAAGATTCCCAACCATTCCTACCTCTACCAGTGCAAATCCTCCCTTTTATTTTTTCCCAACCCCTACTGATTTCCAGACTCCAAGATTTACCATAACTATGATGGACCACCCAGAACCCCTATAGGAATAAAAGAGCCCTTTGTCCAGGTGCTGAAAGTACTGCTGACAGATAGCTCTCCACAATTAGTGCTCTTTGGGAAGTGCCTTGGCTGAGGAGTGTTTCACCACTCTGGGGTAGTGTGCATCCAATCTTTGGTTGGCACAACACTATAAGAAGCTATTTTCACTCCACTGGAATTTTTTTCGAGGATGAGAATTGAACCCAAAGTCTCATGCATGCTAGGCAAGCTCTCTGCCACTGAATTACAGCCTGGCTCTACTCCAGTAGAGACAACTCCAAAAGGTCAACCTGGTTTCATACCTCCTTATCAAGTCCCTTGAATCCTCTGTTGAGGCTATTTTGCAGCTTCTCTTCCTCATCTACCCTATTCTTCCCTCTCCATCTGCCCAATTCTGCTTCCTTGTCCTTCCATAGGTATTGATTCCATAATAAATTTTCTGTAGCATTAATCTCAATCTCAGGGATCAAGCCCACAACAGATGTGAAGACATATGGGGAAACTGGATACAGAGGAAACTCAGACAGGTACAGGTGAGCTATTGAGACCCCATGGTCACATTCTGTCTATGCTGGAGGTGGTTTGTAGTTTTCTAAGAAGTAATGAAAGTCATGCTAGCAAAAAGACTCACTCAGACTAAGAATCAGTGTATCAACACAAGGCTGATCATACCACATTACTTCAATCAATGTCTTTAATTTACTTAGAAGGAAACCAAAGTCCATAGAAAATCTAAAATGAGGCAGAACCATGTTTTCTGTCCCTGGTTTTTTAGTATATATGCTGCTGAAGCAAGCAACTGTCCCTAATTTTTAAGATCTTTTAATATAACTCCCTGTTTTATACAGTTGATCTCAGAATGACAGGTAGAAGGGGCACTATGAGAATTAGAGATTGAAGAATAATAAGTATAATAGGGTCTTAAATGGTTTAATAAGTAGGGGATCTATTAAAGGCAATTCTCTCATTTTAGTATCTCCGGCTGGGTTGGGGGGAAGTAAGTTATTTTTCCTCACATTTAAAAAATCTTATTCTGTAATGTACACTGTGATCTGATAACTATTCATCCATTTATGATTATATCACCACAGATATCTTCCCTTCCATCCTTTCACAACTCTTTCTGGAAAGAGTGTGGGCAATCATTTGAATTCACATCAATGTTTTCTTATGAGCACACTCTTTCCCATCTGCTTTTGTCCCCACATGTTATTGGTAGTTACTTAGGTTATTCAGTATAATTTGTTAAAAAATATTTAGCAAGGTAAATTGTTCTGGGACTAGGACCCAAGGCTTTCAAACCTAAAATTTTTATTCTAGTTATTCTAGTAAGAATATATATATATATATATATATATATATATATATATATATTTATATATGTATATATAAATATATATATATATATGCTAAAGACAGATATAAATAATCATAGATATGGGAGTTTGATTAGAAAAAAAGTAAGTGCAATCTAAAATATACAGATGGATATAGAGGATGAGACATATTGTAAATAATTTTTACCACCAAGTTAAAAATTTTAAATTTAACTCAGCATCTAGAGAGAACCAATAAATAGCTCCGAAGAACATGAAAAATCTGTTAGTGGTGAAAAATAGTAACTGTAGAAGGGAAAGGTTGGAGGTGAAAAGATTAGTTCAGAGACTATTACAAATGCTTAGGAAAGAAGTCAAGGGATTTGCAGGGGGAAAAAATCGGAAAGTGGAAGATGGCTGCTAAATGTGTCTGAAAGACTGCATTTAAAGGAGATAGAGCAAAGGAGGGAAAAGAATTGGGTGTTTGATGCCACAAATCATGGGTTCATCAATAGATCCACTAAATTTGTTTTGGCATGAATAGCTAAATTTAATTTTCTCGAATAGAATGGATCTATAAGAATTAACTCACATGGAAGGTATTCTCTATGAATGTTAGTCTAAATACTATGTTTTGGGGAGGGGATAGGTGTGGTTCAGAATGAACTCCATTGATCTCACTCCAATGTTTGAGTTGCTGGAGGTGGACTTTCCTGAAGTAAAGAAAGTGGTAATAGGACCAGGATTGGGGAAGTTGTAATTCAATTTTACACAGGTTGATTTGGTATCCACTGAATTGTGGATACGTTGGTTTGGAGTTGCCCAATTTTGGATTGGACATAGTAATGTGACTTAGAGGGGCAACATCTGCCTAATGAGACAGACTTGGAAGATTCTACATAAGGATAATTAGACACCAGGATATGTGAGTTCCTGAAAACCAAATCTTGTACAAAAATAAGGATGAGAATTGTAAAATGGGATGGGAAGCTTTAAGAGAGATATATAATGAATGAATCTTTAGGGAGATTTCAGTAGAATAAATAGCACTAATCTTGAAGAAACACAGAGGTCAGAGAAAGAATGCGTAAGTGGAATGATGTGTAAATGTGCACAACTCTGTGGGGGGGCCTATGTTCCACAGCAAAATGTCCAAAAGTGGTATCTTAGGAAATTACTGTCCTTAGTGCTTGTGGGAAAAGCTTATGTGGAAAGATTTTTTGGGAATTGCTTTAAGCTCGGACAGATTCTTAGAGATTCATGGAGTAATACACTTTATTAAAGACTCTCAAATGTTCAGTAGTAAAGCAAATTGCTTAATTCAATGTTTGGAAGTTGTTACCTATGTTCCTACTCAATTACCTTTCATCAAATTAGTGTTCTTCAGGACAGAGTTTGGTGAATATCTACCCCAAGATCAAATCCCTCTAGAAGACAGAGAAGAGGCTAAAGCATTGTGGGAGATCTGAAGAATATAATTGGATGATTTACTAAGAGGGAAATGAAATTATAAACACTAAAATTAATGAATTAGAGAAGCGTATGATAGACATACAGGCTTTCTTGCATAGAAGAAAAAAATGGAGATCCTTTGTAGGGTTCCTATGCTTAAGGGAAAAATTTTAACTTTTGATTTGATGTAATTAAAGACTCAAAGGAAATTACAAAATAATGTATGAGGAGGCCCCATTTCTCTTTAGCCCAATATTTCCTAATGGTGATATCTTGCATAAGTAACTATCATACAGTATCAACACCAGAATATTGACCTTGGTATAATTCATAGGATGTATTGAGTTTTTAACAGTTTTTTACAAACTACTAATAAATGTGTACATACAGTTACATACAAATTTATCACATGTAGATTTCCATAATGTCCACATTCAAATCAAGACAGAGAATATCTCTATCATCACAAGGCTCCTTTGCACTATATATTTTTTTATTATAAAGAAAAAAGAGGGATAGTGAAGGAGAGAAAGAGACAATCAATTTTACTTACTTTTTTCATTTGGTTTTCATTGCTCTGATATTTCGCTGTGAATATTTTGCTGGAATTTAACCCTGCATCCCTGAGCATGCGAGACAAGTGCCGAAACCAATGAGCCACCACTCCAGTCCCTGCACTATATCTTTAAAGTCACACCTGCTAATCCTCCATCCCATCCCAAAGGCTTGGCAATTAGTTGAATAAATGGAATAAACACAGCACATAATATTTTGATATTGGCTCTTTTTGCTTAGCATCATTCCTCTGAGATCTATCCAAGTTTCCATGTGTAACCATTATTCATTCCTGTTTCACTATAGTATGTAATAGCATAGACATACCACAGGCTATTTCACCCTTCTTGTGTTGAATATACAGGTTGTTTATGTGTGCTTATTATGGATAAAGCTGATATGAACATGCACATACAGAGTTCTGTGCAAACATGACCTTTCATTTATCTAGGATAAATGTCTGGGTGCAATTGTTGGCTTATATAGTGGTTGCATGCTTAGTTTTAGGGACACTGCCAAATTGGTTTTTGAAATGATAGTGCCATTTTACATGCCTTCTCAGAAGGACTCTGATCCACTTGATTCTGCCAGCATTTGGCATTTTCTCTTCTATTATGGCCATTCTAATAGGTGTATAATGATATCTCACTGTGGTTTTAATTTTGTGAAATATCTCTGTTTTCTTAGTTTTTTTAATGAAATGCCTTTAATTTTTTATGCATTTTCTAATTGGATTATTTTGTATTTTTTCTCTTGAACTTCCAAAGTGTATATATATATATACACACACATATATATATGTGTGTGTGTGTGTGTGTGTGTGTGTGTATATATATATATATATATATATATATATATATATATATATTCTGGATACAAATCCTTCATCAGTTACGTGGTTTGCAAATATTTTCTCTTAGGATTTAGCTTGTCTTTGTATTCTTTTAAGAAGGTATTCCATGTGGGAAATCTAAGTTTTTGGTGAGGTTCAATTCATTATATTTTCCTTTTATGGCTCATGCTTTTAGTGCCAATTTAAAAATTCTTTTGATTAACCTTAGTATATGCTTTTTATCTGTATTTTTTAATAAAATTTTTACAGTTACATTTTTCACTTAAATTTGTGATCTATTTGGAGTTAGTTTTTTTTTTTTTTTTTTTTTAACATGTTGTGAGTTTCAGGTCAAGATTTAGTTGTTGCTTTTGGTTTTTGGTTTTGCCTAGGGTTTCCAAATGCTACAGTACCTTTTATTTCTATAGAGCTATCTTTCTGTAAAAACTTTCTGTAAAAAAGTTGAAGGGGCTGGAGCAGTGGGTCAGTGGGTGTGCACTGGCCTGGAATGCGTTAGACAGAGGTTCAAACCCTAGCACTATGTAAACAACTAAGTGTCAGAGGGACAGAAGCAGAAATAAGAAAACTGAACAAAATTGATTCTTTCTCTTTTCTCTTTTTCTCTCATTGTCCCTCTTTCTTAAAAAAATAAAATAAAATATCTCTTTTAAAAAACTCAGTTGGAGATATATATAGGTAAGCATGCATTGTGATCTCTGTTTTATTCTATTGCTCTGTGCCTTATTTCTGCTACTACCAGGCTATCTCAATTACTATTGCTGTATAATATACATTAACATCACATAGAGTGATTTCTTTTTTCTTTGTTTTTCAAAATCTCATTACCCATTCTAAGACTTTCCCCTTTCCATATACATTTTAATGTAAACTTGTCTTTGTCTCCAAAAACCCTTGCTAAGATTTTCATAGGAATTCCATTATACCTACAGATCAGTTTGACATCTTTATGAAACTGATTCTTCAAGGAAAATTTTAAACATTTTATTGAATAAGAAGATTTTAGTAGTTTTAGGCAACTAGGAATTTACAAAAGAGTATGTGTAATTGAAGTGACTCACAGAGGAAATAGTGGAATATTGAGGGCTCAAGTGGAAGGACTCATATGCCAACACAAGACTCCAAAATCAACATAAACTGAGAGAAAAAGACTATGCATGAAAAGGGGAAAACCATAGTCAGGATCTGGAAGCCAGCCCTCTAAGTACAAAGGAAGACAGTCTCCATCTGGAGGACATCAGGAAAGTATGGTTCTCTGGTAGTAAAAGATGTAGGCATGGCCCCAGGGGCTGTCCTTCTCTTCTAAGACTCTGTCTGATACCCTCTCAGGTGCAACTGTCGAGAAATCTCCATCACTGGGGTCCACCTGATGCCTGACTTTCTGCCTCAGTTCATCTCCCCATAATGCTGGGTGAGCACCTTCCTAGCATGATCTCTTCTCTTGCTTGCAGCCATTCTTTCTAACTAGGAGTTCCCAGATATACTAAACCTGGCTTTGTCCTACATGCACTGCTTGGTTTCTTGACTGCATTGCTGGCACCTGGATAAGAATGTAATATGAAATCATCCATCAGATAATTTTACTGAAGGGTTCTGGAGCAAAATAAATAAAATAGGATTGGTGAGATGCTGATCCACATAGGAACATATATGTAGGCTTTCTAGTTGGAACACATACTATCTTTGTTTATTTATTTACCTTTAATTTAAACACACTCCTGTTCTCTTTGCACCAAAAGCATAGCGTCCTTCCTAATTATGCAAATTATAATCTCCTGATTTTAAGCAAGAACTTACCAATTTTTTCTCCTCCATGTTTTTTTTTTCTGAGTTTTCATGAGAAGTAAGCACAATTTTCATTGTACCTAAACCTGCAGTGAACAGCCTCAGTTGAGATTCAATGTGAGCCTCAGGTATTCAATTCTAATTCTACCAATCCCAACCTTTGGATCTTATGTAGCTGCAATTCTGGAAAACTCCATTTTCCCATCTGTAAAGTGAAAGAGAAGACTCCTAGCTCACAGGATTGTTGATAGAATTCAGTGAAATGTTGTGATGGAAATATTTCAAGATTAGATCGTGCTGATGGTTGCACAACATTGTGAAAATTTTGGTAACCACCCAGTTGTATTTCTTTTAAGTGGCTAAAATGGGGAATTTCATGTTGTATGAATTTTATTGCCCATTTCCTTTAAGTGTTGAACACTGCACCACACACCTGGAGTGCATTCAGTAGCTCTCATTACCTCCTCATCAGGTGAGGAGATGCAGTTCCTGTCAGAATACTTGGACCAAGTGAAAATTTCTTAGAGACAACTCCAAAAATTCTCAAAGAGTAGTAGTTGGAAAATAAACTGAGCTAGAGCTGGAAGAACTCTCCATGTCTGCTGATCATCTCTGCAGCCTGTCCCAGACAACCACAGAGGGTCAAGAGTTTGCTTTGGTTTGGGTTTTTCCTGTCCTCTGTTCCTTCAGCCCTGCCCCCATACCCTGTACTCTTATCCCAGAGGGATCTTCCAGGATAGGGAGGATGGCTTTCAGACCTAGGGCTCCAAAGAGCTTAAGAAGCAGCTGGAAGATTTCATATAGATGACAATTGTTCACACTTGGCCCAATAAAGAGAACATAAAACTAAAGTGTGGGAGAAGAAGGGTCAGTGAAAATACACATCTTTTCTGGAAGGATCTTCACAGCCTTGTGCTGATGCAGCATAGTGTGGAGATTTTGGAGTCTCCAGCATACATAATTGTGGTTAGGAAGGAGAAAAGAGATTCCTATTCATGTTCCTACCTACTCATGGTGACCCCAATCCAGAAATTACGGGGATTTTTCCCTAGCACTTTCCAAATATCATTAGCATTTCAAATTTGAAAGAATTCCTTCCAAAGGTGAGAAGTCAACCAAGGCCAATTCTGTAATTTGTCTACAAAAATATAGCATTAGTCAACATATTTGGGTTTCAGACCAGGAAAGTGCACATCTGAAAAATGGCTTCACCACTTCCTGATGACTTTGTTTGAACCACATGAACTTTTAGGTGCTCAGTATTCTAATTTCTGAAATGGGGTCATAAATTTTAGCTTGATGTTTTCTTGAAAAGACAAAATATTTAGAATGTGAAGACCTTAGTATTGTCTGGTCCATAGCAGAACCTTAATTTGTGATAACAACAATCACCACAAGGACAGCAAGAGCAGCAACAGCCACAAGGCCAATCATTTTGACACAGTTCAGTTCCTCAAAGTTCACTTACCTTCTGGAACTTTGTATCATAAAATTTGTCACAGAAAGGCTGACTTATTTCCAGCTGATGTTTATTGATGTCAGCCAAGATGGAGGGACACCTGATTTCTGTCAGCCAACCAGATTAAAAATATCTGCTATTTAAAGATTGCAAATAAGCTTCTTCAGAATGATAACAATGCTAATAATAATTGTGTTGTTTTTCACTAGGAAGGTGATACTTCAAAATACCTATAATGCCAGAACTTTGGTTTTCAAACAGAGATTAGGAGAACAGATTTATCATAGTTATAATAATGTACTTAGAAACAAACAAGCCCTTGCCTCAATGACTTCATCAACAGTTTCCCAGGATATCATTCTGTATTTTCCTTTGAAAAGACAGTGTGATCCAGAGTAAAACCACGGGACATAATCATCTTCAGTCATTCCCATCCTATCTTTGGGACAAAAGGGTTAGCATAGCATTAACCTGGGAATAAAAATTTCCCCATCCCAGAAGGGAGAAAAAATTGAGCTCTGACAGTCAGGAATTCTTCTGAAGGATCATAAATTTTGTAGGAGGTAAAAATCAAACAGAACTATCAGACTAGAGTCAAGAGGGCATTATCCATGAGGACTCACAGTTGGGAGCTGTGCATCCAAAATGAGATCAGTAGAAATAAAGTTGTTAAACCAGTCCCATAGGGAGAATCCTTTAGAAAAGTCTATGGATCTGATGTTGGGACTCACGATTCGTCACTAAGAACCTGATATTGGACTCAAGACAAAAGTAGAAGTGTCCCCTTTCATAACTCCACTGCCTGCTTAGGGCTTACTGCTTGCTGTAAGTCAATGTCTCCAAGTCATCAGGGAATTCAACATCTGTGCCTGGTAAGGATGCAGAGTTAAATCTTATAGGACTTCCTTTCAAGTTCAACAAAGTTAAAAATGTGATGCATATTCTTTAAGAGCTGCAGTGAAACCTATCATTTCAAATAACTATCTAAGGAATCAGAATTTCCAGGGTTCAATATTGATTCTACCACTTCTGTGGTGACTTTGATCAGATAACTCCACTTTTCTGTGTCTTCAATTCCTCATGTGTAATATGGGGCAATACCGCTACTCCTCAGTGATCTTGTAAAGAGTCAGGGAATGGATAAATCAATTCAAGTAAAGAACAAAGAGACACTCAGTAAGTTATATAGAAAATGTGGCTACATTTCTGCATAAGTGTAGAGGATGCCATTGTTATTAACCATTTCAGAATATCATGTTTAAAAATGAAGTGTGGCTATTCAGTCCACCCCATATATATGCATATTGTCATTGCTTCTGTTTTGTTCTTTCAAACAATGCTAAGAAAATCAGTTCTGCACTCATTTGTGTACCTTAAAAAATGTCTGATGAATAAATTCTTCAAAGGGTAATCAACATCTCTCCCTCAGTTGTCCTCTGAATGTCCTTTGAATCTTGGGTGAGTGGGAGTTGTTCAAGTGCTCCAAGGCATGTTAGTGGGAGGAAGGACTAACTTGAAGAGGAGAACTTTCTAGATTATAGAAACAATGCATGTAAGTGTAGAGAAATAATCAGGTGAAGACCTCACCATGTCTGAACTTTAGAATGAGAAAGACAAGCCAGGCAGGGTTAATGGGGCAGAAAGAGATCAAGAAAGAAGCCAAGAAGCTTCTATTCCCAAATGATAATGACTAATAAAGTAAACAGTTGTGTCTTATCAAGTGACAGGGCTTCAGTGTACCAATAGTAACTGTTGCTTGGTGAACAATTTCTCAAATCAAGGAATATAGCCACAGTATTAAAGAAGAGTGTGCACGGCAATATGTGTATATTAAATATTGCTTAGTTTCAAAGTAAAACTTTTTCAATAATCAGTCCAGTTAGTTCATCTTTAATTTGTCTTTAACATTTATCTAAAACATTCTGTCCTGTCCGTCCTTTAAACAATTACCACAACAACAAAAGAGTAAACCATAGGAAAGCAACAGATATATTGAATATTTTCATTGTATTATGATTACACAACCTTCTACCTGTGGCAATTGATGTAGTTATCGACATACAAGAGCGATATACTCTTCCTCTACAAACATTTTTAAGAAGGAAGTCAAATTTAACAATGGAATTCTGAAAAGACCCAGCTAGACTAAGAAAAGTTTGGAAAATGGATTTTGCTTAATTTATCTATGATCAGACAACTCTGATGAGCATAACTGATTTTACCACTAAAATCATTGATTAGAACCAATTCTATGCCTTGGTCTCCTTCAGATGATTCTAGAAATGAAATCATTTTAAAGCGTGTATGATTCTGGAGTTGAGGCATTGAGTTCGCCACATGAAAGTGATTGTCCTCTAAACCTCTCCCACTAAATCTCCATGACAATGGCCACAACCTCAGATGGAGCCAGCCTTAGTCCTGTACATTTATTGAAAAAGCCATTACCAGTAATACTAGGAAGAAAATAACTGAAGATGTTTTGATCACTTATATCCTAAACTGAATGTGGGAGTTGGTTTACCAGATTCAGAGGTTTATAACCAACCTCAGCAAAAATGTTCATAAATTCATTTTACTAGTGCCTTTTGGAAAATAAACTCAATACTAGTTTTATTGTGACAAAGGCACTCTTTCAATATAAACACGTGGCAGATGCTGGAAATTCATCATTCTAACGCAAAATTTCAGACACACATCTTTTTGTATTCAAAGAGAAAATGAGCCCAGAATTGGCCTGATTTGACTGGTTAATCTTTTATTTTCTTCTGAATTCTATAAGTGGAACTACATAGTAGTTCTAATTTTTTTGTTCACATGGTATTTATAGTGATCTATGATTCCTTGAGATACTGAAGAGTTATTTATTCATACTAGGCTTTCCAAGATTTTTTCCCTTGTAAATGTCCAATAAGCTGCAACCAGTCCTGGGAAACTGGTGAGGATTAGATGTTTTTAGGTCACAAGTTAAAAGATTCCTAATACTTGCAGACATTCTATGTCTAGGAATGTTTGTTAATTTGAGCCCCTCTCTTCATGTGTATCTTTAATCTCCCAACCAGCTGTCTCCCATAAAAAGATATTTCTGTTTTTAGTTACAAATCTGTTTAAAGATAAAACTCACTCATAAATACACAACCACATGCAAAGATTTTTTTCTGCTGACATTATAGAAATAACTCCAGATGAAAAATATTAAAGTTTGTTTAGAAATAGAAAATGTGTTCTGCCTTCCTTAAAGGGGGCCTATGTTTTATAGATGTTCAAGGACTTTTCGTGTCCCTTTCTGAGTCTCTCTTAAAGAACACACTCTTCTAGTATCTGTGTGACTCAGTTCTTTAAGCAATTACATTTCTAACTGAGGAATTAACTCCCTGCTACAGGAGGCAGGGATAGGATGCTGAAGGGGAATAAAAAGGAAGAAAAAGAAAGAAGTAAGTCCCTGTGCATTAACACCAGATATTCTTACTGTTACATGGATGAGTAATTCCCACTCTTACTTGCCTCTCTATCAACCCTGGAAAGCACGAGATGAGCAATTGTATTTTCTTCTCCTTTCTTCTATTTCTTTCAAAACCTAGTACCATTTGTATGGAAGATAATACTTACTGAATACTCAGATACATTTGCTGCTAATTTAAATAATATTAACTTGTTATATAATAAATTATGCAAAAAAGAAAATATTTGTCCTTGGCTTCATTCCCAATTATTTAGAGCTTTGGAAGCCATATCTGCTATGTATTTATTATCCATTAACTTAATTAGAAAAGGAATTTCAGTTCTTCCCTTCCCAGAGTGGTGTTGTCTGAGCAAACCTTTCGTAATTATGTCCGTCTTTGATTGAAGCTCATTGAGAACCATTGGAACAATTTACGGTGTCCACTGGTTGAACAAGGACAGATGATAACAGATCGTCACCTGCATGTCATCAACCATATAGTGGCTACTCCCATGTCCATTTTACAAGAGAGAAAATGTAGAACCCAGATTCACAAGACTTTATTCCAGTCCTATCAGACTCTAAAGCACCAGATATTCTACTACATGAGACCAAATCCTCTAAACAGATGAATGGAAAAACAATTTCAAGTGAGCCCTTCTATATATCAAACTCTGTGGTGTCATTTTTCTCACTTCTCTCATCCACATGAAAGTCTAAAGAGATCAGTATTTTTTTTAGGAGAGAAAAAGATACAGAGATAGATAGAGAGAACCAATTTGACTTAGTTTTCCAGATGGCTTATGTTGCTCCTATACTTCTTTGTTTATGTGGTGCTGGGGTTCAAACCCTCATCCTCGTGCATGCCAGGCAAGCACCATAACCACTGAGCCACTGTTTCAACCAATATATCAGTATTAATAACCCTATTTTGGATCTAAGGAAGTGAAAGTCATGTAACTTAGGTAAATTGCCTAAGGACAATACTAGCTCAGGGATATGCACATGCAATGGAGAACTCAATATTTTAGGAAATGGTTTCTTCTGTTAAAGTTTTATTAAATAACCCAGTCACAATTTTCTCAATCACAGGCTATAAAATTATTTCATCCAGCATATTTTCTCATTCTGGTATCCAAAGATGCAACATGTCCTAAAGCATTACCCTGGTTTAAAAATATTTGCCTGTTGAGTTTCATACTATAGTCTGAAAACACATTTCTTCCAATAATACTGCTATTGTGTAGTGTGCAGAAGTCACCATGAGCATGATTAGTGTTTTAGCTGGGACCACATACTCTTCCTTTACTTCAGTAAAGTTCTGCCTTGCAGTCCTCTAATGTTAAAAATAGTAAACACTAAGACCCTGGAGGGAAAGACATTTGTTCTGAGCTCCACTCATAACAAACTTTTCACTCATCCACAGAAATGTCAGAAAACTAAAAACCTGTTCTACCCTCATTTTTATCAAGTTCACACATTTTTGTGGAAAAGTTTTCTATAGGGTCACCTTTTCAATTTAATGACCATTCTCCATCTTCAGTCCAAATTCTCTGTTAAATGATGTGTGCATGTGTGTGTGTGCACATGTGTGGGTGCACATGTATATACTCATTCATGATTAGGAGATTATGAAGATGTTCACATAAGGGGAAAATCATTTTTAATTAACTGGAGTCTTATTTAGTCCTGTCCACAGTTATCATCTCCCCATCCTTTACAAGGTCATCAGAATGAGAGTGATATTATGGTTGTACCAGCATTCCTATGCCCACTGCATACATGCTGATTTCTGGTGCTTTATGAGAGTAGGAAGAACCCTGGAACATCAGGGGTCCTTCAGTGTCATTCTGCAACCTTGCCTGACCTCCTTCGCCATCACAACCCCTCGTACTCCAAAGGTTCAAGCTACATTGAGCTTCTGACTGTCTTCTATGCCCCCAGATGCTTGTGTTACCTCTGTAACTCTACACAAGCCATTCCTTCTTCTTCAATGCCCTTTAGGAGCACAGTCAGGTCCAACTATGTCTCTTGGAGCCCAGTGACTGTTCTTTGACTATGATGTTCCAAGCAATTTTAAAAATGGATGGTTTGTTAAAAAATGCTCTGAGTGATCATCGGAGTTGGGGGCAGCGCAAGACCATTTGCCATATCCAGTGTTAGATGCTGCAAGTGAAAAATGAGCTGACAAACTTAAAACTCTTTGCAGAAGCCACTGGGGAGAGGATCTGGCAGCTCAGCAAGCCAGGTTAATACCTGAATTACAAAGTGCTCCTGAGCACCCTCAGCTGCAACAAAGGCCTTTGAGGTGGGCCCCAGGTGCTGCCCTGCCACCTCCAACTCAGAGCAATAGGCAGCCCCATCATCCACCAGGCCCTGGGGAAACACCTTTTTCTATTTTAGTTTTCAGAAAAGCATCCATTGGGTCTCTCCCAAGGCATATGAGGGAAGAAAACAATGGCCAGGTTTAGCCTGACTTCAAATCTGTGCTGCTTCACAAATGAAAATCACTGTTACACAAACTGATGTTTGTGGTGATATATCAAGGTTGAACAGATTAAAATGATCAGTGATGGAAGACAATAAAAGTATCTCATATTATACTTCATAAGCTGGCTACTTTTCATACATTTTCTTTTTATCTTAAATTTTTTTAAAAAATGTATTTCATGTTTACAGTTGAGGAAATGGGAGGTTGGAGGGTTTATGTAATTTATTGAAAGGTATAGAACTGGCCAGTTTGTATAGTTTATTTTAAAGATGTACAGAACTCAAATTGCTATAATCCAGGCTCAGCCCACATTCTTCCTACCATATTAATCTTTGTGTCTCTGGTGGATCTGCCTATAACAAATTTGTACCCTATAGACCATGCAGGGAGGTCAGAATTTGAGTATTAAAAATGACCATAGGGCTGTGAATATGGCTTAATGGTAGGGCACTTGCCTAACAATGCCCTGGGTTTAATCCCCAGCAACACACAAAAAATTAAATTATAACCAAAAATAAAACCGATTGTCAAAGTAGTGTCGACTATCCTAGGGTAACTTGCCTGAGATTCAGGCTTCTCCTTAAGCTAGTTTGTGCAGCACACAGTTTCACCATTTAATGGAACCTATCCAAACTGATCTCTGCTGTCTTTCCAGAAAGTAAAAACACAAAACCAGAGATAGCATCCAGTATCTTTAAAAGGTGTAGCTAAGACAGACAATATTCTTGAAATATGGATTAGAGTATATTGAGTCCATCTTTTCATTCAAAAGACTCAATAAACTCTAGATTAAGCCAGACCATCAGCCATTAGCATTGAACCTGCAGGGTTATCACCTTCTGTCTCCCTGTCCCCAGTACTCTGTGCTCTGGTAGTTTTCTGCTGGCCTGCACTAGGACAGAGTGAAGGACAGGACCATGTTGGGAATTTGTATTCTAAGTTTGCATTAGGGATGAGATCGATGCATGATTCCTGATTTTTGCCTGATTTTTACCAAACACTACGGTATTTGAGTCACATGCATCTCTCCACTAGCTTAAGAATCAGCAGTGGGTGTAATAATCCTGAACAATGATTTTTCTTGCAATCTGAGGGTAACATGAAGACTTTGAATTGTACAATGTCTTTCTTTCTTTCTTTCTTTCTTTTTCTTTCTTTCTTTCTTTCAAAATTGTGGTTGGAAATATAGATCCACCCTTAAAGTAAGTATATAACATCTTTTCCTATTAAAAGTAAGCATCTTCTCTCTGTCCCAAGTAGTGGAAACCAATATACAAAACAAACATGACTTCCACTCTCATGCTTGGATTGTAGAGGAGGAAAAGACATTAATCCACATTTATACTGAACATACAATTACCAATCAAGATATATGTGTTGCAAAGAAAAGGTGTGTGGTTCTATGAAAGTACAAAATAAGGGACACTGATTTCAACTAAGAGCTTTCCTAGGAAAATGACACATGGGTTGAGTTACCTGGACAAATAGGATGCTGGACATGGTGGTGGGTGAAGGACTGTGTGGAAAGGGTGCAATAGGGAGAGGGAATTCCATGCTGCAGAGGGGGGACAGCAAAACAGAATGACTCATTTGATAAATTGGGTGGAGGCCACTGTCTTCAAAACTTGGAGGCTGAGAAAGGAATGCTGTTAAATGGATGTAAAGAAGAAGGTAAAAACAGAACTTAGCCTTCCTGATAAGTCAGAGAAAATATTGTATCTATATCCAAATAGTGTGCTATAATGAGAAGCCATAAGAACCATGAACCTCGAAGTGTGGTCGTCCACAGATCTGCCCCATTAGCGTCGGAAGGCCATTTGATAGAAAGTAGGATTCCCAGGTCTCGCCCCAAATCTACTGAATCAAATACTCTGGTGGAGGAGCCCAGCAACCTGCATTTTAACAGGCATCCGTGAGGATTCTGGTACACACTAAGTTGAAGGATCACGGCATGGGCAGAAGTGGTTGACAGGGAACTGGGTGCAGAGTGTGTATGTGATGATGGGTCAGATGGCATGCTGATTTGGTGTCATGAGAAGGTCAGTAAGGCTGGAAGTCTGGGTAGATCGGAGAGGTCCTTGGAGTATCAGTGAGTCCTGTAGTGGTGTGAGTAGTTGGTGATGTGGGCTCATATCTTACTTCATTGTATAGGTGTGTCCTTGTTTTTCTTCACCTTACTTTAGAATTAATCTACTTCCACTATATGTTTCCTTTACTTAGAGAGTTGAAATTAAATTTTCCTTAAATTTGTTTTGGAATAAGTTGGAAGCTATAAAAGGAACACACATATTCTTAATAAGTAGAGGTAGTGCATTTCTGAAGGATCCTCTCCCATCTCAGAAATCCAGTCCAGGTAGTAATGCCACTTGCAGGCAAAGGTACTAATAGAGCAGAGACTTCTGCAAGAAAGATGTTCAAAACTTCCTACCCCTCCCAACTTCCAACTGCAGGACAGTGGGACATGCCATAGCCTTGCCAAGCTAAATTATTAAATAAAAGTAAATGCCATGCAACTACAATTTCAAAAATGGATTCTTGCTCAGTTTATTTGCTTCCTTTCAGTGCGCAGAGATAGGTTTTTCTTGCTTTTAAGAGGAATTCATGATATAAATTGGTTTTGAATCCAGCAGATTTTAGAAAATATACCAACCAATGAGAGTAAAGCAGCTAAGAGAGCATATGTGAAATTTAATGTACAGTAGAGCAGGTGTAGGAGAGGCAGGTCCTTCAAGCTATTTGTACTGGGGACACCTGTTGTAAATAATGACACCTGAGCCCTAGCTCCAGATTTGTACTTCAGCTGCCTTATGGTATGCCTCGGGCTTTGTTCTTTTTCAACCTCTTCAGCAAAGTGGATCCAGTGTTGAAAAAACCACCATACTATCTGATATCCAGAAAACAGGGGATATAAAGCTACCTGAGCTGACGCTATAGTTTGAAATGTAGCTCGTGCACAGAGGCATCAAATGAAGCAATTGCCTGCCAAACTTTGCATTCCAGAGGCAAAGACTCTACCTCAAAATAAAAAGTCTGGTTTCAGAATGATCCATATCAAAATATCATGAGAGTGCCTCTTTGGAGCTATCTCAAAATAGCTTCTTATAAAAAATTGGCTGAGGTTTCTCAGTGAGGCTCTTGTGTATCCAAACCATCTAGGGATATCTCCTAAAGTAAATATCTTAAACAGAATCAAACTTTTTGGAAATGAAGATTTTGCATGTACTCCATAAATGATTCTCATGCACTTCAGTTTTTGCACGGCTATTGCAATCATGTGATCATTCAATCATTCAATGATATACATCAAACACCTATTGTGGGTCAGGAATTGTGCTTGGTGTAAGAAAGGCAATCACAGATAAGATAGACTTAGTTTTTACCTTCATGGGTTTTTCTAGTCTTTTGTCATCTTTCTCCCTTTTTCTATTCTAAAATTTGCTTATAGGTAAATTTGATCTCCCCGCTTTCCTCAAGCCTTAACATTCTTCAAGCACCAGTTAGAAGCTCAGGTAAAATGAAGTTTCTGGCATATTAAAAATATAGTCAAATTAATTGCTGAATCTCAGATGATAGATTTTGT
The DNA here is from genome assembly GCA_004027875.1 of Aplodontia rufa. Classification (NCBI taxonomy): domain Eukaryota; kingdom Metazoa; phylum Chordata; class Mammalia; order Rodentia; family Aplodontiidae; genus Aplodontia; species Aplodontia rufa. The sequence goes on along the minus strand of PVKS010022362.1, from coordinate 12,468 downwards.
CAAATTCTTCTTCACTTACAATTTAATTTGTTCACTTATTTTTTTCTCTTATTGATTCATTCATCTATCCATATGCCCATCCAGCTATTTACTTATCGGGGTTGACAAAAGCTTTTATAATAAATATGATATGCTTTCCTTGATTGATTTCAAGTCAATTGAATAAGTGGAAGTGGGTTTTTCTTATAGCAAGGTTAGCTGCATGTCTTGATGGGATTTATGACTCTTGGATCTTATGTCACTTGACAACGTGACGATCACATCCCAAGGACCGAAATGCAAACCGCAACATGCCTGTTTATTTTGGTGAGAATATTGTTGTGTGCCCCTGTTGGGAATGCTGCTGAGAGCATCCGTTTCCGAGAAACACAAGGTTCTCCTGCTGTCTTCCCCGTGATTGACTTGCTCTTGCTTAATGACGATTCCACCATTCCTAACGACCCATACCCTGCCCAGCTCTGGTAAGAATGTCAATTTCCTTGAAAACAAGGCTCAAGTTTTATTGCTACTTCTGTTAATGATATTGGCCCTAATGAGGATTAAATGGTCTGACTGCTGGCAATGAGGACTTTAAGAAACTTAAGGTGATACAGCATTTCATGCATGTATTGGCTGCTAATATTGCCATTTTCGTGATTGAGATACTTTTGCAATAGATATAATATGAAATATAGGGGGCTTTACCACAGAGAACTTTCTGATGAGAGAGAGTGGAACAAAAAGAGCAGGAGCAATCACAGGCGGACTCTTGCTGCTTCATAGTTCAGAAAGGTATTTTATATTCATGATTTAATTCACAACAGCCAAGGACTGAAACTAGGACAAGGTGGCAGTGTTTTCAGATGACAGGTGATTTTTGACAGTCACACAACAGACAGAAATGACAAAGCAGACCATTAATCTAGCCCACCTGAATCTAGGCACAGTGGTCTCCCGTCGAACCATTCAGGGAATAGTGCATGGTCCAGAACCATCAATGTCACCTGGAGGCCTATTAGAAATGGATACTCTCAAGCTCCACCAAAATGCGTTGAATTAAAGAACCTGCATTTTAACTAAAAAGCTGCTTTTCTGGATTTTTTTCTTTTTTTTGGTACCAGGGATTGAACCCAGGGCTCTCAGCCCCTGAGCCACATCCCTAGCCCATTTTTCTTTCTTCTTTCTTTCTTTCTTTCTTTCTTTCTTTCTTTCTTTCTTTCTTTCTTTCTTGTTTGAGTTAGAGTGTCCCTAAATTGTTTAGGGGCTTGCTAAGTTACTGAGGCTGGCATTGAACTTGTGATCCTCCTCCCTCTGTCTCCCAAGCCACTGGGATTACAGGTATGCACCACCACTGTGCCCGGCTGCCATTCAGTTTGTGCAAGTGAACATGTGAGACGCATTGCATTTAGCATATACCACTGGTTCCTACTCTCTCCCTTTCAAATTACTCATCCTTGAAAATCAGTGGGGGCAAAAACTGTCTCTAGTCCTAAAGAAATGCCTTGCTATCAGAAAGATCTTTCATTAAACAGAAATATTATTAAAATGCTTTAAAAGCAAGATTGAGAAAATTTATGATGTCTCTATATATAATATTTACTGCTATAGCAATAATTTAAATAAGGCATTCTTACAAGAAAAGGCTTATATATATGAAAATAATTAAAATATATCAAAAATATAAAATAAAATTCAAATGTACATAAAATAAATAGGAAAACAGGTAAGCAACATGTGAAATGATTATTACTTATCATTCCTTTTTAAAAATAAACTTCATTTTAGAACAGTTTGAAAAATACCCGTAATTGGTGGATAGTATTCAGAGTCCCAACCTATCCCACACCCCATCTCCTTTCATATTATCACCTTAAATTTTTTGCACTTAATGAAAAAATATCAACTTATCATTGTTAAGAAAATACATCCTTTATTCAAATTCCCCTAGTTTTTGCCTAATGTCTTTATTAAATTATTTATTTATTTATTTATTTATTTATGGTACCAGGAGTGCTTAACCACTGAACCGCATCCCCTGCTGTTTTTTTATTTTATGTATGTATTTATTTATTTTGAGATAGAGTCTAGATACATTGCTTAGGGCCTTACTAAGTTGCTGAGACTGGCTCTGAATTTGTGATCCTCCCACCTCAGCCTGCCAAGCTGCTGGAATTACAGAGATGTACCACTTCACCCAGCTGCTTAACATCTTTTATGTACTCCAGAATCTCATAAAGTGCATTGTACCAAATATAGTCATTGCTCCTCTTGGCCAGAACAGTTATTCGGAACTTCCTTGTCTTAATGATTTTATTTTTTTTTTAAATACCTAACCTATGTCACTTTATTTTTTAATTTTTTTAAATTTTATTCATAAATTTATTTGTTGAACAAATAAGTTTCTAACGAAATAATATAATATATATATATATATATATATAAATTCTGAAAATTGGATTTCTCCCCAAGAGCCCCTCCCCCAATACCTACCCTTATCCTTCCCCTACCCCTCCTTCCCAATACATCTCTATAAATGCCTTAGGTTGTATGCTGTTCCACCTTATCTGGATTATGATTTTAATTTTTTGAGAAGCACTGCTCAGGTACTTTCTAAAATGTCTCAGTTGAGGTTGCCCCATGTTTTTCTCATGATTAGACAGGAGTCAGGACTTTCAGGATGAAGACCACAGAGGTAAACTTTGATTGTCCTCTTTCCAAGGATACATGTTCTCAGGATGATGTGCACATTTCTCATCTGCCCCAGGTAGCATTTGTCAGCTGTATTTCAGTAAAGGTATTCTTCATTCCCTCCTTTCTACACTGCAGCCTTTCAACAGCCCACACTAAAGGAGTGGGAAGATTTGCTTCCCTCCTTGAGGGTGGAGTATATGCAAAAATTACTTGGAATTCTTTCAGAAGAGATGTTTGTCTCTTTATAAGTATATGTGTCAGGTATATCACTGTGGGCTCATCCATATTTATACTCAGAGCTTTAATCCTAAACTACTTTATTTTGTTCTGGCTTTGGCCATCAAGAATGCTTTCCGCTGGCTCCGGTGTGTGTCCCTTTCACCTATCTTTCATTACTATTTTTATTACTTACTTTCTGGCCCTACATGAAGCTACAAGTTCATCTTGTATATTTTCTGCCCTTGTCCTATTTTAATTCTTTTTCACTTTAACTTTTTTAGTTGGGGAGGGTTTTAGAAACCAAGTTCTGGAAACTAGGTATGCTCATTGCTACTGGAGTGCTTCTAGGCCTTCACAACTGATAGAGAAAATAAATAAATGTGCATGTACTGAAGTTGTACATAAACATGCATCTGTCTTTCCATCTAACCATTTATATCTGTATTAAACTAAACATATATGTGCACTTGTATTTCCAACTAAAATCTACTACCACATCAATCATTCCATTCTCTTCCTTTTGCACCTCTATACTTTGCACTCCAACACTGAGAAGTCTTGTTGCCACCATTCACTAACATTTTCTTAATTGTTCAATTCCAGTGCAGATTGGAGCCAGAATTAATAACCTGTGATGTGTGCAAGACAACTGTATTGACCAGAGTGCATTGCTAATGAACCACTCCATTTGCCTTTATCTTATGGATTCCATTCTTTTCCAAAATTACCTAGGTTGTCATCTTTATCTACTACTCACTTTGGGGAAGTTATTTCATGTATTTCTAATAGGGTTAGATCATGTTATCCATTTCATCCCAGGATCTCCAAATATCTAAATGATGCACATATATTTAAACATTTTCATGTGTTAAGTTATACTCTCTGCTACAAAGTTCTACTGATTTTGAAAAATATACAGTGTCATATGCCCATCTTCAGAATATCATATACCCTAGAAAATCCTCTTTAACCCTACTTCCTTCATCTAAATCTCAGGCAACCATTGATATGTTTGCAATCTCTGTAGTTTTGCCTTTGCAGAATGCTATGTGAAGAGATTCAAATAGTACCTAGAGTTTTCAGACCACCTTCTTTCATGAAATATGTACTTAAGATTCATATTATCTGTTGTGAGGTTTAATAGTTCATTTCTTTTTATGAAAATAGCATATTATATGGCTGTATCACAGCTTATTTATCCATTCATTTCTTGAAGGATATATTTGTTGCTTCCAGTTTGGGGAAATATGATCAAAGTCAGTTTAAAAAATCTTGCACTGGTTTTTACATGGGCACATGTCTTCAAATCAGTTTAGTAAACGTACCTGTTGCTTAACAAACAAACAAATAAAAACCTCTATCAAGTAACTTTCACCATTTTGTATTCACACTAGAAATAAGCAAGAGTCACTATTGTTCCCTATTCTCACCAGAATGTGAAATTGATAGTTATTTAAAATTAAATATGCAGTGATATTGCATAGTTCAATATGTATTTCCTTAATGAGAAATGATATTAGGCATCTTCTTATTTATTTTTTGTCAGCAGAACATCTTTGGTGAGGTGTTTGTTCAGGTGTAGTTCTTTTTGTAAGAAATAGTTTGTGATATTTCAACACATGTGTATACCATGTATTGAAAAAACCATGGCAATCAATATTTCCATCTTATTATTTGTGCATAGAAACTTTGAGCTTTATATGACATATAATATGTTAATGTGGACTATGGTCACCACACTGCCCTGCAGAACATGAGAACATATTACTTTAATTGTGTTTGGATACCTGTGATCCAACTTACCAATATCCCTTTACCTATCCCCATTCTCCCAGTCTCTAATAATCACTATTCTACATGCTGATTAACTTTTAAAATTTTATGCATGTAATATCCCATTGTATCCTGCATATATGTATTAATCAAAGCTGTATTCTGCCTTTTAATAATATCTTCCACAGAGTAAAAGTTTGTAATTTTAATGAAGTTGAGCCTATCTTTTTTCCTTGGGTTGTCCTCTATGTGCCAGATCTAAAAACTTATAACAGAACCTAAGGTTACCTCGATTTTCTCCTACATTTTCTTCAAGAAGTTTCATAGTTCTGTGTTCTACCATTTAGGTCTATAATCTGCTTTTGAGTTACTTTTGTGAAAGGCGTAGTTTCTTCATAGATGATTATTACTTTTTTGTACATGTACTTTTATACGTCTGTTCACATTTTCAATTTCTTTCTCAAAATCAGCTTCAGTTTTCATTAATTTTTCTCTGTTATTTTTCTATTCTCTACTTCATTTGCCTTAGATATAATCATCAACATTTTATAGCTTTGAGTATAACTTTCTCTCTTTTGGATATTTGTTTAAATAACAAATTTAGATTATAGACCTGAGATAGGTCTTCTTTTCCCATGCAGATGTTAATAAAGAAAAGCTATCCACTGAACACTACTTTTACCTCATTCCATAAATTTTGCCATGTTTTGTTTTTGTTTTCATTTGTCTCAAGGTGTTTCTAGTTTTACTAGTCATTTTTATTTTGTTTTTATTTTGTTTCTTAAAAAGAGACAGAAAGTAAGAGAGAGTGAGAGAGAGAAAGGGAGATTTAATTATTTATTTTTAATGTTTTGATCTGGCTTTTTTATTTGTTTTGTTTTTCCATTTAATTGTATACGTGGTGCTGGGGATCACACCCATATCCTGTATATGCCAGGCAAGCACTCTACCACTGGACCACCTCTCCAGCCTTATAGTACCTGACTGAATCTGGAGGATTCAAGTGGTATAATGTGAAAACTCTAGAAACCAGACACTCCTCATTGTGGCTTGTTAATGCTGCTTGTCATGTGTTGTCACTGTTTATATTTGGTGACTGTTCTCTACATTTTTTTGGTAGTCTCCCTTATTTGTAATTTGCAAAACTGAAGACTGTATTCCATTGGCCTACTGGCCAGTTGTTGTCTTGGTGGTTTCTTAAACATCAAGAACCTTAAAAAGGAAGAAAAAAAGAAAGAAAAGGAAAAAGACATCCCTAGTAGGCAGATTGCCTGTGTCAGACACTCCACCAATGCTTAGCCAGTTTATTTACAACTCTACCTTAGTCTTCACTTCCTTATTGTGTAGATTTCAGAGATCAGCTAGAAGCAAACGTTTAGGGTATCCTTGAGCTTTTCCTAAGCTCAGTGTAGACACCTGCCATGTCTTTGTCATTGATTTATTAGTTTTAGCATATCATGCATATTGACACAAACCTCTTTTTTCTCTTATTCCCTGGGTCTCACTCCATAATCATCCCTGCATTTATTTTTCTATTCTATTTATTTTTCTATTCTATTTATTTTTCTAGTCTATTTATTTTTCTATTCTATTTATTTTTCTATTGCACTAAAATAGATGCAACACAAGGTTGTGTTCTGCTGAGTGTGGCTTTTCCTATGTTCAGTCTGGGTATGTACTTGGCCTTCTCAATTACCTAGCATATGAGAGTTTTCAAAAAGTCCTCTTCTCTTACATATCTCCTTTCCTAGCCTGGGCTTTCTGTTTCAGCTATTCTATGGCAAAACAATCTCACATACTCATTTGTTTTTCAGCTGCTAGAACCTCAGTTCACTATTTCATCCCATCTTGTCCAAGGCCATAATTCCTTCTGTGGCCAGAGCTATTCATGAAGCTTTTCACCTTTTCCCATTTTCCACATCCAACAACTGTTAACTGGTGCCACACTCATCAGAACACAACCTTGCACTGCATCTATTTTAGTGCAACACAAGTTAGAATAGAAAGATGAATGCTGGGATGATTATGTATTGAGGCCCAGGGACTAAGAGAAAAAAGAAGTTTGTGTCAATATGCATGTTATGCTGAAATTAATAAATCAATGACAAAAATCATGGCAGGTGTCTACAGAGGTGTCCCTGGGCTATCATCCTGAGTGTTCCAGCATGACTCAAGGCTGCATTTCAGTGACATGGGTTCAGAAGCAGTGTCAGGAACTCAATAGTCAGCAACCACTTGGATCTGATTCATGATATCCAAAATCAAAATAGATTAAAGTATAATTCAAAGGCTAATATATTAATTCATAATGATATATCTGCAGGTTATGCATTGCAAATAGTCATATATATGGAGAAAATATATGTTATATCTACATCTATAATTCCGAGTAATCCATGCCAGACTTCTCAATTATTCCATGATGAACATCAATGAGAGCAAATAGCAATGAGCAACATGGAGAAATATATTTTTAGATAGTGGAGATACATCTTGAACTATCATGAGTTTCCAAAATATGGGCATATGTTGTTGTTGTATTTGGTTTATCTCTGTCTCTCTCTCTCTCTCTCTCTCTCTCTCTCTCTCCCTCTCCCTGGATAACATGGAATTAACACTTACAAAATGTTGTTCTCCATTTGCTGTTCTAAGATGTGAAACTGCACCCAATACCTTTATATTTAGCCTATTCTTTCCTCATATTTAATAGTACCATTGGCCAAGCCACAGGATTCTTTTACATCCTGCCAAGCCTGACAGAATATCTGTCTGCATCTATTCCTGAATTTGAATTGGGATAAATCTGTTCTATAAAGAGAACTGCTTCAGATAATTAATCGTATGAGTTTTGTGACCTCTCACAGACATCTAAGCCACCTGATACTTAACTACACATTGCTTAGTTACTTTGCATCTCTTTCTGAACCTACATTTTCTTAAATATCTACCAATTAACCCAGTTATATTGCACTTCCTAGACAGTTGTTGGTGATATTTTATTATGTTCATTAACCACCAAAGTGAATTTAAGATCATATCCTCAAAGTCAAGGTATTTACTCATGCCCTTTAGAAATATGCTGCATATAGTCACTGTGGATTACGTCCTTTAAAGGAAAGGGGCACATATGAACAGAAAAAATTGACTTGAATGTTGGACCTGAAAGAGAACTCACTTTCTTTGGTAAATTACTCTGCCAGTATAAATCTGGTGTTTAGTTTGAACCTTTGACAATAATAGTGCATTGTGCTTAGATGGCACTTTGAGTCAATTTATTGAATTGTTTACACCTCCCTTGTCTTACTTTTATACCCCAAGGGAAAATGTGATCTATACATGACTAGTGAAAAATATCATGGTATAGTAGGAAAAAGAGCATTAGAATCAATAAGACCTAGTGATAAAAATATTGTATTGTCTTTTACTGGTTGTTCTTGCTCAAGTGAATTAGACCCTTTAAATTTTAGTTTCTTCACCTTAAAAATGGAGTTTTGTAGCCTCTCTTTCAAAGGGATCATTGGAAGGATGGACGAAATGGTGTTTAATGTAGCTAGCCCAATGCCTGGCCCCTTGTAGATTTCCTGTGGATGTTATCCCCTCCTGTGAGCCCCACGGCCCCTATTTGTATCTGCCTTTAGCACTCACATATTCTACCATTTTTAGGGTTACCACTTACTTCTGTCTTTCTCACTAGACTGATGCCCCCAGGACCTATGAAATGTGTTTTACTTCCTCCTGCACAGGATCCAGCATGGTACCTAGAATGTACCAGATGCTAATAAAGATTTACAAAGTGGGAATGAGGCCAGATTGCCCAGCTGTTTTTGCTGGTTTTTAGCTGTAGTACTTACCTGTCATGATTCATTTGTGGAAATTTCAGTCTAAGGGGCTTTTGATTCACTCACTTCTCGCCAAGCCAATAAGCTATGCGTTCTTCCATTGTATTCCTACCAAACCCCTGGAAAGTAACTGTTATCATGCCCCTACCTCCATTTACAGGCAAGGAAACAAATTCATAGCTTACCCCAGCTAAGTGAGATAGGTCAGCTCAGCCTGGGCAGTCTGTGCCCCAAGCCTTATACAGAGGGAAGCCACCATGGAATGAAGCTTACCACACAGGACACATTGTGCTCAGGTGCACACATTCAGTGTTGCATCTCACTCACCAGGTTCTAAGGTCCTGACAGGCCAGGGATCTTGTGTGTCTTGTTCTATGTTGTATCCCTGGGACTCAACACACTGCTGGACACAAAGCTGTCAATTAGTATAGGAGCATTAATATGTGTGGAATGAATGAAGCGATGCGAGTGGACCACAATCTCACTGTGCCTGGAAGCTCTATTATTTTAAATGAAGTCTGTTAGTTCAAATATTTAAATGCTCTGTCTTATCTGGACTGAGGAAAGACAAGTAGATATTTATGTAAAAAAATAAAGAAAAGAAAGGATGGAAGAAGGAAGAAAAGAAAAGTAAATAAACAACATAAAAGGAAGCACTGTTACTCTCCTATTAGCTCTGTTTATGATTACAAATTCTTCAGCAGGCAAAAGGAATAATGGGTCATAAAACACTTCTCAACCTTGGCCCCTCAGCCTTCTCTTTGTTTGTATGTTGCTACTTTCAAAATCATTAAGCCTGCGACTGTTCATGGGAGTAATTCTGAGCATATGACAATTGCCTCAGAGTCAAAAACTGTATCCCAACAGCTTAAATATAACAATGGTAGGTTCTTTTCAAAGGGTACATTTTCCCTCGCAGCTGCCAGCTCTACTTTTCTATACAAACTAAAAATAATGATCTTTCCATTATGGGAGCACTAGTATTGTTGCTTTCCCTCTTAGCTTATATTAGTGCTTAAATTATACACCCCTAGTCTCCAGGGGTTTAAACTTGGCTGGGGAAATTTTTCCTGAGGCCAAATAGTGGCGTTAGGAGCAGGAGGATTCTACTGCAGCTTCCCGCAGAGCCTGGGGCAGAATTACAGTACCAAAATTGGCTCCAGATATCATTGTTTGTCTGCTCTGAACAAGGTCACTGATAGAATCTTTGTAGTCAACCCCAGGTACTACACAATGGCAGACCGTCTCCTCTTTCTGTTCTACTCAAAGCAAGGCATGTAATGACACCTCTTCATTTACCAAGTTGCAAAGAAAATCTTTGTCAAATGTTTAAATATAGTACTTGTCTTTAAAAGTGGTAGGTGCATGGTGCTTTTGAGGAAGGCATGAGAACAACCTGTCCTACTGTGGTTCAGCTTCCGGTGAGGGTGTGAACCATGGTGGTCAGGTTAGCAAACCAAGCTGTGGGGCAGTGGGGTGTGGACCAAGTGCAAGATGAAGTGGAAATGGAATGTGGGGTAGTGGAGCAGGAAAGGGGAAGGGAAAGGTATTTAGGTAACCTATAAATCTGTCTCCAAATGATCTTTTCAAACTCTTAGGTCCTATAACCTCAAAGCTAATATAGAGTAATGGTGGCTTTTCTGTTGGAAAAAGTTGTAGGAGAAAAAAAAATCATTTTTCTTCTTCCTTCTTTTTCCACTAACTTAAATAATTGAATTTGTGGTTGCTCATCGACTGGAAAGTACAGTGTTCTGTTGCTATTGCACATGTAGAAAGGAGCTACCAAACATTGTGTCAGTAGTGAGGTTTTTGATTCCGTACGTGTGAATCTTGGCTTTGATGGTCAGTCACGATTCGCTTGGCCTAACACTTGGTCTTTAAAAATCTCTGAAGGAATCCTTTAATTCAAGTCTGCATAGAGAAGGCAGAGTTATCTTAAAATGATTTAAGCATACTCTGGAATGAGAACCAGACATGATTTAATACACTGAATGGAAATATAATTATTTACAGTATTTTTGACTTGGAGGCATCCTAAAAGTTCCTATCACTCATTTCCAATTCCTCTTCATCATGGAAATGCTTAACATAGACATTTGAAGATTGATTTTCTTGGATTGTCCATCATCTGAGGATTCACTTCATTTATTTCCAGGTATATCCCTCCCCATGTTAGTTGGTGCTGCAATTATTAACTTCTTCAAGTAGTCTTTTTTAAGCCCTATTTCAAGAGTCATTTAAAATACCTCCTTTAAAATACTTTTTTTTTAAATTACAAATTAAGGATTTATTTAAAATTTTTCATCTTTTTTAGAAACATATAGTTTCATATATAGTTTCACATATATAGTTGACAGTTCACAAACTTGTGTTGGTGGTTCGTGAAATATATCCTGTTAAATAACTTCATCTGGTCTTCGTTAAAATACTTTTATACTATTTGTGGGACTATAAATTAGTAAAAAAGCTATAGAAATCAGTATGGAAGCTCCTCAAAAGATTAGGTGTGGAACCACCATATGATCTTACTATACCACTACTTGGTATTTACCTTGAAGAATTAATCATCTTGCTACAGGGATACAGGCATACCCATGCTTATAGTAGCACAATTCACAATAGCCAAACTATGGAACCAGCCTAGGTGTCCATCAATAAATGAATGGATAAAAATGATATATATACACAATGAAGCTTTATTCAGCCCTAAAAAAAAATGGAATTATGACATTTGCAGGAAAATGGATGGAACTAGAGACCATCATGTTAAGTGAAATAAGTCAAACTCAGAAGGTTAAGGGTCACATTTTTTCCTTTCATATATGGAAGCAAGAAAGGAAAACAAAGGTTGGTGTGGATCTTCTAAAAATCAAAGGGAGATCAGTAGAGGTAAAAGGGACCAAGAGGTGGGAAGGAGGGAGAAAACGCTGGGAAGTGATATTGGCCAAATTATATTGTTATATTATGTGGATGCACAAATATGAAACATCAAATTCCATCAATACATACAACTATATTCACCAATAAAAATATGGAAAAAAAACCCATATCCTTTCAAAGACATCACTAAGGGGTCCGGCCTCCAACCAATATGCTCTGCAGATGATGGCCAACATCCAGGCATCTTGGGAGATGTCAGCCTCTCTTATTTGACTCTTGAGTATTTCTTTTTCACATATGAGAACTCTGGATTCTCTGTTCTTTCTATCTTTCCAGTGTCATTTCACAACCTTAAGGTACAGAACAATTTTAACATTAATTCTAAGCTGAAAAATGAGTCTCCATGGGACACATAACATTTCCTTTGACAATGAAATGACTCGTCCAATTTCAACCTCTCAAGATAGTCTTGTTTCAGTATTCCGCATAACCCATTGTTCTACATGTTTCCAAAAACAACTTCCAAAAATTTAAATTAAAGAAATTAATATCAATGTGAAGATTCAGAAACTCTTAATTAAACTAACTCTTTTTTTTTTAATGAGTACATGTACTTTTATTAAGGATGCATTTCAGGCAAAGAGTACAGTTGTGTTTTCAGCTGGGACTATTCTTAGTTTATTTGAGGATGTAACTATGATAGAATGTCTCAATGTTCTGCAAAGACTGCCATGAGTTCCAGCTCTGGAATAGCTTTAACAATCATATGGTTAGAGATTTATGTTCTGTTTTATAAAATGGAAAAGTACAAACTTTGACTTCTATCCTGGGTGCTCTGTTTGCTTTCTTTCATAAACTCCATGTTCTTGCCTAACTTTAGTCTCCTACAGTTGGGAGGGCAATTTGGAAGACCCCTAAAGGACTCTCCTCATCTTCACGATCATGGTCATATAACATAATCTGCTACTTCCTTTGCTTTCACCACTCCTATCATCCTCATCATTCTCACCATCCTCATCATCCTCACCATCATCCCCATCATCATCATTATCACCATAATCACTGCCACCACCATCATCATCATCAC
>PVKS010022361.1:0-33849 GCA_004027875.1 Aplodontia rufa | reverse complement strand
AGAGAGAAAGAGAGAGAGAATCCATTTTTATTGAGTTTTTCACATGGCTTTCGTTGCTCTGACTCTTCTCTGTGTACGTGGGTGCTGGAGTTTGAACCCATGTACTTGCACAAGCCGGGCAAGCGCTGTAACCACCGAGCCACCGAGCCACCGCTCCAGCCCCCTCGGTGAAGTTTTGATTTGCATTTCTATGATTGCTAGTGATGTAGAGCATTTTCTCATATATTTATGGGCTTTTTGGACATCCTCCATTGAGAAGTTTCTATTTAGCTCCCTAGCCCATTTATTGATTGGATTCTTTGTGGTTTTGGTGTTCAGTTTTTTTGAGTACTTTGTGTATCCTGGATATTAGCCCTCTGTCTGAGGTGTAGAAGGCAAAGATTTTCTCCCATTCTGTAGGTTCTCTCTTGACACTTTTTTTTTTAAGAGAGGACAGTGAGAGAGAGAAAAAGAGAGAGAGAGGGAGAGAGAGAGAATCAATTTTTATTGAGTTTTTCACATGGCTTTCGTTGCTCTGACACTTAGTTGAGTATGTGGGTGCTGGGGTTTGAACCCGTGTACTTGTGCATGCCAGGCAAACACCGCAAACACTGAGCCACCGCTCCAGCCCCTCTCTTGATACTCTTGACTAATTCTTTAGCTGTGCAGAAGCTTTTTAGTTTAATGGCATCCTATTCATTTATTCTTGGCTTTAATGGTTCACTATGAGAGTCTTGTTAAGGAAGGTGGTGCTGACCCCTATGTTGTGTAGTGTTGATCCTACTTTTTCTTCAAGCAATTGTAACGTTGCTTGGCTTAATTTCCAGATCCTTGAACCTTTTTTTTTTTTTAAAGAGAGAAACAACTTTATTTAGTTTTTCACATGGCGTTAGTTGCTCTAACACTTAGTTGTGTACGTGGTGCTGGGGTCCTTGTGCTTGCCAGGCAAGTGCAGAAACCACTGAGCCATCACTCCAGCCCCTCCTTGAACCTTTTTGATTTGATTTTTGTGCAGGGTGAGAGGTAAGGATCCAATTTCAGTTGTCTGCATATGGCTGTCCAGTTTGTCCAGCACCATTTGTTGAACAGACTGTCCTTCCACACTATGCTTTTGCCCCTTTTATAAAATATCAAATGCCCCTTTTATCAAATAAAGATTTGGGGCTTCATCTCAGTATCTTCTATTCTGTTCCATTGGTCTTCAGTTCTGTTTTGATACTAATACCACGATGTTTTTGTTACTATAGCCCTATAGTACAACTTCAGGTCAGGAATTGTAACACCTCCTGCTTCCTCTTTCCTGTTTAGTAATGTTTTGTTTATTCTGGATCTTCTGTTATTCCATACGAATTTGAGAATTGATTTTTCTATATCCATGAAGAATGTCATTGGTATCTCAATGGGATTGCATTGAATCTGTATAGGGCTTTCAGTAAAATGGCCACTTTTATTATGTTGATTCTGCCTAACCAAGAGCATGGAATGTTTTTCCATCTACTCATTTCTTCTGCAATTTATTTTTTAAATGTCTGATAGTTTTCATTGTAGAGGTCCTTTATATCCTTTTTTAGATTGATGTCCAAGTATTTTATTCCTTTTGAGGCAATTGTGAATGGGACAGACTTCCTGATTTCTTCTTCAGTGGACTTGTTGCTGGGGTATAGGAAAGCTAATGGCTTATGAGTGTTGATCTTATAGCCAGCCACTTTGCTGAAATTGTTTATAAGCTTAAGGAGTCTTCTGGTCGAGCTTATTGGGTCTTCTAGGTATAGGATCACGTCATCAGCAAATAGAGACATTTTGACTTCCTCTTTTCCTATTCGAATTCCTTTGATTTCCTTCTCTTGTCTGATAGCTCTAGCTAGAGTTTTAAGGACTATATTGAGTAAGAGTGGTGAAAGTGGACAGCCTTGTCTTGTTCCTGAATTTAGTGGAAATGCTTTCAGTCTTTCTCCATTAAGCATAATGTTGGCTATGGGTCTGTCATAAATGGCTCTTACAAAATTAAAATATCTTCTTATGATCCCTATCTTCTCCAGAGTTTTGAGCATAAATCGGTGCTGAATTTTATCAAAGGCCTTTTTTGTGTCAATTGAGATGATTATATGACTTTTATTTTTAATTCTGTTTAAGTGGTGAATTACATTTATTGATTTGCATATGTTGAAGCAGTCCTGATGTATTATCTTTTAGATAAAAGAAGGTAAACTCAGTTGATTTAGGATGGAATATTCTGTAAATGTCTGTTAAGTCCAGTTGATTAATAGAGTTGTTTAGGTTAGAGATATCTCTGTTTTTTTTGCTTTGATGATCTGTCTATTGTTGATAATGGTGTATTGAAGTCACCTAGTATTATTGTGTTGAGATCAATGAGGGGTTTAATGTCCTTGAGTATTTTTTCCATATATTTGGGAGGATTGTAGTTGGGGACATAACTGTTAACTATTGTTATGTCTTCCTGATGAATTTTTCCTTTAGCTATGATACAGTGTCCTTCTTTGTCCTTTCTGACTAATTTTTGGTCTAAATTAACTTTATCAGTTATCAGGATCACAATGCCAACTTGCTTTTTCAGGCCACAAGCCTGGTAGACATTTTGCCAACCTTTCATCTTCAGTCTGTGTCTATTTTTGATTGTGAGATGTGTCTCCTGTAGGCAGCATATTGTTGGATTTTGTTTTTTGATCCGGTAAGCCAATCTGTGTCTTTTGATTAGGGCATTGAGTCCATTCACATTCAGAGTTAGAATAAATATGGAAATCTGGGTCCCTGTCATTGTGACTATTGCTGTGTTTTGCACCATCTTGGATATCTTTTGGTGTGTATTGTGGTTATTGACTTTCTTTTGTTTAAGGGTTTTGGGAGTTGTTAGCATATTCCTCTGAATGAAGTATGGCCTTGAGAATACTCTGTAGTGAAGGCTTTGTGTTCATGTATCTTGCCAGCTTGACTTTATCATTGAAATATTTAATTTCCCCATCACATTTAAAGCTGAGTTTTTCAGGATATATTATCTTTGGATGAAAATTATTTTCTTTCAAAGTCTGAAAAATAACATTCCATGTTCTCTTGGCCTTTGTTGTCTGATCTGAGAAATCCATAGTAATCTGAATTGGTCTGACTCTGAATGTTGTTTAGTGTTTTTACCTAGCTGTTTTTAGGATTCTCTCCTTAATTTCTCTGTTATTCATTTTATAGATGATATGTCTTGGTGAATTTCTCATTTGGTTAGGTTTGTTTGGTGTCTGATAGGTGTTTTGAATTAGGTATTCTGGGTCAATTCTGATATGGGGAAAATTCTCCTTGGCAATTTCACTTAGAAGGTTCTTAGTGCCCCTTGTTTGTTGTTCAATGTTTTGTTCAATCCCCATTACTCTCATGTTATTTCTTCTCATGTCATCAAATACTACTTGGAAGATCTGATCGTGTACAATAAATTTCTTTTCTTGTCTGTCCTACTTGAACTCAATGTTACTCAGCCTATCTTTGTTATCTGATATTTGTTCTTGAAGAGCTGAGGTTGTATTTTCTTTTGGGTTTACTCTGGTATTAGTATCTTCCAATGAGCTTTTGATTTGGTTTACCATATTTTTCAGTTCCAAGAGCTCTGCTACATCTCTTTTCAGGGTATCTATCTCTTTATAGATGTGGTCTCTCATCTCTTCTCTTTCCTTAAATCTTCTTTCAATTCTTTGATTGAATTACTAATCATATTGCTGATAAAATTTTCTAGTTTTTCATCTAGGACCCCATCCATGGACTCCTTAGATGAAGAGCTGTGAGGTTGAGGTGGGGACTTACTTCTCTTTTTCCTTGGGAACATGGATTTTGACAACTTCATCAGCTGCTTGGTTGGACTGGACGCCATGTTTCATGCCTTCAAATTTCTTGACAAGGATGGCACAGGACAAATTCAAGTGAACATCCAGGAGTGGCTACAGCTGAGTATATATTCCCAAATGGGAATCCCAGATCTGCCCCCTCACCATCTCGGTTCCTTGTTTTCCCAAGGCCAATCTTGTCTGCAGTTGCACCTTCATAGGTCCATGAGTCTTTCCTTTACCCAGTCTTTGACACCCATTTTCTTAGTCAATAGCCAGGGCCTGTCATGCTCCAACATGCCATATCCCGAGTTACCACCGGCTCTAAGACTTTCTAGCACACTCTTCCCAAAAGTTGCCCCACCCCTGCCACATCCATCTCACACATTACCTCTCTTCTGTACCTGTGCTAAGCCAAATATTCATGTGGCTCCCGTGCCCCAAAGGCCCTATCTAACTCAATTCTAGGACAATCACTCCAGTCCCCACACACCTTGGCACATTCACTTGTCTCTCAGATGCTTAGTTGTGTATGTGGTGCTGGTGTTTGAACCGTGGTCCTCAGTGCATGCCAGGCAAGTGCTCCAACTACTGAGTAACCACTCTAGCCCCCTGTCCTATAGTTTCTGGATTTGTATTTTGTTAATTGCATCTTCTTGATCTTTGAACATGGACTTTTGACCCTGGCATTTCATGTAAATTGCTTATTGTACTAGCCAGAACCAGCAGACTCAGCAGTTAACTGCACGTGCAGGACTGAAGCTGGCGAAGATCAAAACAGCCCCAAGCCCAGCTCAGACTGCCGACCTACAGAGTCATGCTAAGTAAATAGCTGTTGTTTTAAGCCACTAAGTTTTGGGGTGATGTGTTACACAGCAAAAGATAACTTATACACAGAATGTGCTCCTTCGTGGTGCACTTTTAAAATTCAACCTAATGTCTTTGAGTTTCATTTATTTTGTGTGTATTTTATTACATGAAAATATCACACATTATCCATTTTCCTGACTAGGCACATATGGATTATTTTCAGTTTGGGTTAATTCTGGACAAAATTAGAAAGAGGATTTTTTCTACCTCTTTCTGTGGACCTATGCATATTTACCTGATTGTCAAATGCCTGGGTAATGCAACATGACCAGCAGACTATGGCTCATAATCAGGTTACCTGTTTTTCTGTTTTTATTAGTAAAGCCTTCTGGAACTTAGCTATGCCCATTTGCTTATGTACTATGTGTGTGTGTGTATGTGTGTGTGTGTGTGTGTGTGTGTGTGAGAGAGAGAGAGAGATGGACAGTGAGAGAGAGAGAATCAAGAATCAATTTTATTTTAGTTTTTCATGTGGCTTTTGTTGCTCTGACACTTCATTTAATACTTAGTGCTGGGGTTTGAACTCATATCCTTGCACTTGCCAGGCAAGCATGAGCTACCACTGAGCCACCACTGAGCCACTGCTCCAGCCCCTGTTTATGTATTGTTTATGGCTGCTTTCATGCTGCAATTGCAAGTTAAGTCATTACCATAATATAGAATAGACTGAACATGAATAGGAGCTTATTCATGTTCTCTGATCTTAATTGGGCTTGATTCCAGATATACCATTTTCATCTCACAATAAATTACTGCTAGACGAGTTGATTTTATTACTTAGTGACAGAATCCATCTCATGATGACCAGTTCTGGAAACACTGGCCACTTTGGGTCCCATGGCCAAGTGTTCCAGGACCCAGTAACATAGCAAGAGCTGTTTTGCAAAAGGCATGTAACTTTATTTTTTTTTTTTAATAAAGAGAGAAGGACAGTGAGAGAGAGAGAGAGAGAGAGAGACAGAGACAGAGAGAATCAATTTTTATTGAGTTTTTCACATGGCTTTCATTACTCTGACACTTAGTTGTGTACGTGGATTGCTGGGGTTTGAACCTGTGTACTTGTGCATGCTGGGGAAGCACCATAACCACCGAGCCACTGCTCCAGCCCCCGGCATGTATCTTTCTGCTGCAAATGGCATGCCCTTGGCCTTGCTGAGCTTGACTGGCATCTACATTATGATTCTCCCACTTGAGTGGCCAAAAATTCCATATTGAATCTTTTTCCACCTCCAACACCATAAGATCTGCCTGACTGTATGACTTAAGTTGTAGGGCTGATTGCACTGTGGCCTGGACCTTCTATCCTTCCCTTTCTTGTCTGGTCACATCAAAACTGATAACTTTCTATGTCACCTGCTACAAGATCCAGAGGAATTTTCCTAAGTATGAGAATGTTTCTTCCTGAACCTGATGAGGTCCCCCAAGTTCTGTACTTCCTTCTTTGTGGAAGGATGCAAGATATTAAAATATCTGTATTTTATTTTGGAGAGGATGTTCCAGCATGCCCCTGACCTCCTAGGCCCCAGAAAACTTACTGAATACTATCTGTGAATCTTCATAAAGTTGATCTTCTCCCTCCTGGAATACCTATGCCTTAGCAAATTCTCCAATGTACTAATTACTTCTTGTTTATCCTGTCCAGTTAGCATGATGTTGCCCATGTAATGGATCAGTGTGATGTCCTTCAGGATGTCTCTGTGGTCTAGGTCTCTTTGGATTGCATTATTTCAGAGGACAGAAAAGTTAACAAAGCTCTGAGGCAAAAGTGGAAATGAATATTGTTTGTTCCATGTGCATGTGAACTGATTTTGATCATCTTTTTAGTCAAAATGCAAAAAACAAATTTGCCAAGTCAATGGATGCCTAACATGTGCTAGTGCCCTTGTTAATCTGCTCCAGCAATGATCCCCCATCAGAAGGCTGCTGTAGTCAGGGTTACTATTTGATTAAGTTTATGAGAATTTAGAATCATTCCCTGGGGTCCATCCTGTTTCTGCAGGGATCAGACTAATAAATTCAACAGAGGAATGACTGGGAATTCTGCAGGTCTTTAATGGTGGTGTTCATTCCTGTGATCCTGCTCCAGAATGCAATGTTATCTTTTGTTTATTATTTCAGTGTGGACAAGGGTAAAGGTATTTCAGAGATTTCCACTAGGCCTGTTTTTTTTTTTTTTTTGGTACCAGGGATTGAACCCAGGTTCTTAACCACTGAGCCACATCCCCAGCCCATTTTTATTTTTTATTTTGAGACACTAAGTTGCTTAGGGCCTCACTAAGTTGCTGAGGTTGGCTTTGAACTTGTGATCCTCTTGCTTCAGTCTCCCAAACCCCTGGGATTACAGGTGTGCACCACCACCATGCCCAGCTTTTTTTTTTTTTTTTTTTTGCCAGAGGGATGGTGAGAGAGAGAGAATCAATTTATCTGGTTTTCATTGTTCTGACATTTTATTGTGTACGTGGTACTGGGGTTCGAATCTGGGTCCTTGCGCATGCCAGGCAGGCACCATAACCATTGAGCCACCACTCAGCCCTTCTTTTTTTTTCTTTTCTTTTCTTCTTCTTCTTCTTCTTCTTCTTCTTCTTCTTCTTCTTCTTCTTCTTCTTCTTCTTCTTCTTCTTCTTCTTTTTTAAGAGAAAGAAGGACAGTGAGAGACAGAGAGAGAAAGAGAGAAGCAATCTTTATTTAGTTTTTCATGTGACTTTCATTTCTCTGACACCTTGCTGTGTACGTGGTGCTGGGGTTTGAACTTGTGGACTTGCGCATGCAAAGCAAGTGCCGAAACCACTGAGCCACTGCTCCAGCCCATCCAGTGTGTCTTTTGACCTTACAAAATATATCCATCCCAATATGCCCACTTTCCTTGGCTTCCTTACACCTACTTCACCATCCACCAGGGGAATTCAGGAATTTCCACTTTGCAGAAAGTTGGCCATCATTTCTTCCAGGCTTCCAAGAGCCATCCCTTAAAGAAAGTGTCCACTTTCTGGGGTCCTGAGAGGTACTAAGTACTATGTATTAAGAATTCACCCTCTAGATCATTACCAATGAGATTTTCAGCAACAGAGCTGCCCACTAGAGCAGGACTTTCTGTGCTCACTTTATAAACCAAGACAGTGTCTCATCTGCCTGTTGGGCAATGGGTGTGCCAGTTCCAAATCCTCTTCTTAATGCCTCTTTTCTTGCACTACTCTCAGTTCCACTTGTTAGACCAGGTTTCCTAAGAAAAAGATGCCAACATACAGGAAATTGATTGGGAGAAAAGCCTGTGGGAGAAGATGATGAGGCAGCCAAAGGACTTTGGAGAATTTTCCAACCATGGTGGGGATGAACCTGAATGAAGGGAAAGGAAAGGAAATTTGGGTGAAAGCTACAGGAAGTTTGGCAGTTGGGAAGACCTTGCCTGCAGTGAGGGAGTCCTCCAGCTAAAATCAGCCGTCAGATAAGTGTTGTGAGTCTCGAGAATGGTCTTACCCAAGTGTCCCCACAATTTTTCAGGCATCGACTAGGAGCTATCTGTGGAAGATGCTGTGGCTTTGGTGCAAACATGGGAAAAGCTTTCTGAACTTAGCCTTTGGGATCCTTCGCTGACGTTCTGTTGTTGGAGGTTTGCAAAGCAATTCTCATGGCCAAGACAGAGAGTAGATATCACTCCCCTACTCCAGATCCTCTGATGCATCATAAAATTTCCATGACAGATGGGAATCAGAAAAATAACAACAAGTTAATTAGATGTTTCACTTGGTGATTGAATGTATGAAGAAAATGAACAAGTCACGAGATCAAGGGTGACTGGGCGTGCAGTAGGTCTCCCTTAGGCTGTGTTGTGCCCTGAGTGCAGAATGGAACACAAGGGCTGGAGAGGGGCAGGGCCTGGCCCTGAGGAGGCTCACAGGGAGGATCCGAAGCAAGTCAGCCAGCCTGGGTGCGTGAGCCAGGGACAGAGGTAGTGCCTGGAATCAGGGGAAGGTGGAGCTGGAACTGGGTCCCTGAAGGCCAGAGTGGGAGCCCATGGAAAGGCTTCACACCAGAGGGTGATATGCTCTGATGTGTTTCCCCTGACCCCTTTGGAACCTGTTAACTTTGTTTTTATACAGTTTTATTGGTATTGAAGTTGTACATGTTGGTGGGACTTGTTATATTCACACACACATAATATAACAATATAATTTGGATAACATCCCTCTCCAGTTGACTTTTCTTTGGTACTGGGTATTGAACCCAAGGGCACTGAACCACTGAGCTATAGCCCCAGACCTTTTAGCCCTTTTTATTTTTTATTTTGAGACAGAGTCTTGCTAAATTACTCAGGGTTAGCTAAGTTGCTGAGGTTGGCTTCAAACTTGGAATCCTCCTGCCTCAGTCTCCCAAGTCGCTGGGATTATTGTATGCGGCACTGAGCCTGATTGATTTATGCTCTAAGGAGGGGGCTCCAGGAGGCCAGAAGAGCAGAGCATTCCAGTGGCCTGGGAGAAAGATGACGGGGGCTTTGGCTATGGTGGCGGTGTGAGAAGTGGTTAGATTCAGCTATGCTTTAAAGGCAACACTGACAGGCTGTGCTGATGGATTGAGTGTAGAAGGTGAGAGACAGAAGGATCAAGGATGCCTCCGGTGCTGTTGGAATCACAACAAGTGGTGTTGAGATGAGAGGAAGAAGCAGATTTGAGGATTTGGAGGGTGAAGGATAAGTACCGAAGTCTTTGTTTTCAACTGCTTAGGCTTGAAATCTGTCTGTTATACTTCCAAGTGGAACACTAAGGGAGAGGATGTTGAAAAAACATAGCTGAGGAGAAAAACAGATTTTCCCAAAAGCATGTGTGGATAGTTTAATGTGTCAACTTGACTGGGCTATAGTATCTATTTCTTTTCTTTTCTTTTTCTTTTTCTTCTTCTTTTTTTTAATAGAGAGAGAGGGACAGTGAGAGAGAGAGAGAGAGAGAGAGAGAGACAGAGAAAGGGAGAAACAACTTTATTTAGTTTTTCACATGGCCTTAGTTGCTCCAACACTTAGTTGTGTACGTGGTGCTGGGGTTTGAACCCGGGTCCTCGCGCTTGCCAGGCAAGCGCCAAAACCACTGAGCCACCGCTCCAGCCCCTAGTATCCATTTCTTAAATCAAACAGTAGTCTATGTGTAGCTATAAAAATATTTTCTAGGTGTGGTTAACATCTACAATCAGTTGACTTTAAGTAAAGGAGGTGCTCCTTGATGAGGTGGGCAGACCTTGTCCAATCAGGTGAAGGTCTTAGAATAAAAGCTGCTATTTTCCAGAGAAAAAAGTAATTCAGTCTAAATCTGTAGCACCAACTTTTTTTTTTTGAGACAGAGAGACAGATTCAATTTTTATTTATTTATTTTTCACCTGTATTTTGTTTTTCCAACACTTAGTTGTGTATGTGGTGCTGGGGTTCAAACCCAGGTCCTTGTGCATGCCAGGCAAGTGCTCTACCACTGAGCCACTGCTCCAGCCCACCACCAACTTTTGTCTGAGATTCTAAACAATGCATGTGCGCATGTGTGTGCACACACACATCCCACATATATATCCTACTAGCTCTGTTTTTCTGGAGAACCCTGACTGATAAATTGGAGGAAGGCAGAAAGACTAGCAAAGGGTAGGGGTCAATAGTGGGAAGCAGAGACTCTGGAACATGATACATCAGAGGCCACAGATGAGTTTCAAGGAAAGCTTGGTAAACAGTTTCAAATAATAAAGAGAGGGCTGGAGATATAGCTCAGTGGCACAGTGCTTGCTTAGCATGTGTGAGCCCCTCAGTTCAATCCCCAGTACAAAAAAGGAAAGAAGAAAGAAAGAAAAAGAAAGAAAGAAAGAAGAAAGAGATAATAAAGAGAAGTTAAGGAAAGCAGAAACTGGAAAGTTTGGTTGTGAAGAATTCTAATTCCAAATATCTGTCTACCATCCGGTTCTGTATTATTTACAGTTCACCTTGATCTGAAGGAAAATTGGGGGTAATGTCTTTTTTAACTCTCACAGTCTTTTTTATCTGATGGAGGCCAGAGACCAGAGGATCCTGCTGCCGTGAACGATTTCTCCTGTCAATCTTTGCTCAGGCCGAAAATCTCATCATCACAGTGTTCTGCCTTGGATTGAGGTAGCATCTTTTGTTAAAATGCAAGTAGCCTTGGGAGGGATAAAATGGAACTCCATAATTAGTTGCTAATATATGCTAATCAACTAGTTAATAAAATTTGGGAGGCCCAGCTGAAGCAAGTTGAGGTAGGATTATGTTTATTGGAGATGTGAGGAAACTACAATATACAGGCACTGGTGTGGTTTGGATATGGAGATATGGATTGAGTGTGTCCCTGAGGGTATATGTTTGGAGGCCTGGTCCTGCAGGTGGCAATGTTGGGCAGTGGTAGAAATCTTGGGTCACTGGGGGTGCTTCCATCAGAAGGGATTGGTGTGAGTCTTGTGGGACAAAGCTACATCTAAAAGCAGTTTCTATAACAGCCTGAGTCTCACTCTCAAATTACTCTTTCTCTTGGGATGTGATTTTTCACTTCCACATGTGTTCCCTTTTTGACACTGGGTCCTCACCAGAGGCCAATCCAAAGGAACTGCCCACCAGTACACATTCCACCTTCCAGTCTTTGAATTGACGCTTTTCTTTGTCCTCCTTTTTCCTTTTGGGTACTGATGATTAAACCCAGGGGAACTTCAACACTGAGATATATCCCCAGTCCTTTTTATTATTTTATTTTTAGCCAGGGTCTTGTTTCCTTGCTAAGATTGGCCTTGAACTTGGGATCCTCTTGCCTCAGTGTCTCCCACCCAGTTCTGAATCACTGGAATTACAGGGGTGTGCCACCATGTCTGGCTGAACCTCTTTTCTTTTCTTTGTTTCTTTCTTTTTAAAATAGGTATATAAAAACCTTTACCTTTTTCTGGTTGTCCAGAGAACTTTTGTTTTTTTTTTTCTCCCTTCCCTCTGACATTCCTCTCCCTCCCAACATACCTATGATTCCTCTAGATCATGTGTTGCTACGCCTTTGCTGGGTCTAATACATGAGTTTGACAACCTTTCACCCAAGCCTGGTTTAGCTCCAGCCTCCACAAATGAGGGAAAACATTCGACCCTTGAGTCTCTGGGTTGGCTAACTTAGCTTAGCATGATTTCTTCCATTGCCATCATTTTACCTTCAAAGGTCTCAATATCATCGTTTCTAATTGCTGAGTAGAATTTCATTGCATATATATACCACAGCTTTTGGATCCATTCATGCAGTGAGGGGCATCTGGGTTGGTTACATAGTTTAGCTATTGTAAACTGAGCTTTTATGGAACATAGATCTTGCTGTGTCGCTATAACATGCTGATTCTAACTCCTCTGGGAAAATACCTAGAAGAGGGATAGTTGGATCTTATAATGGACCTATCCCTAATTTTTTTGAGGAGTCTCCAAACTGCTTTCCTGAGGGGCTGTACCAGTCTGCAGTTCCACCAACAGTGTGCTAGTGTTCCTATCTCCCCACAACCCCCCCCCCAGCATCTGTTATTGTTTATATTCTTCATCTTTGCCAACCTGACTGCAGTGAGGTGAAATGTTAATGTAGTTTTGACTTGCATTTCTCTGATTACTAGTGATTTAGAACACTTTGTCACATATTCATTGGCTTGCTTGATTTTCTTTGTTGAGAAGTTTCTATTTAGCTCTCTGGCCCCTTATTATTTGGATTGCTTGTATTTTTGGTATTAAGTTTTTGGGCTTCTTTGTAAATTCTGGATATTAGCCCCCTGTTGGAGGAATCACAGGCCATGATTATCTCCCATTCTGTAGGTTGTCATGACATCACATGATGAATATTCAAAATAAAATTGTATTACAAAAGCCTTTAATAAAATTTAATATTCCATTAAGACTAAAGTTAGGACTCAACTGACCTTACGGACTCACAAGGGAACAGGTTGGGAACGTCAATATGTTATCTAGGTTGACTTAAACCTCTGCTAATGAGGTTTGTCCTCTTTGCTGCTAATATTCTGACTTTGTTCCTTTCCATAGCAGCAAAATCCAGCAGGAATACAATTCTTGGCAGACTGCTCTGCAGAATAAAGTGAAATACAGTAGAAAATGAGTATAAAATGCAGAAGCAGCAAGTTACCACAAGAGGGGGATATCCACATTCAAGAAAGAAAAGCTGGTTCGTGGTCGGCAGTCTCAGTTTTTGAATCAATAAAGGGAACATTTGGGAAGGGTATTCCTTTCCTTCATCCTGAGAGCCACAGTGCAATAATCTCATAAAAGTGAGAAACTGTTTTACAGAGTTCCCCAGTCTCCTTCAGGAATCTGGGAATTTTATTAAAGATGGAGTCTTTCATTATCTTCCTTTCATCTACCCTAATGTCTCGGATTCTGGTCGAATCCATTTCCCCTGCAGGAATGGAGCAGATACAGTGGGAAGCTTGGGGCAGCACTTAGTGTCATCGTTCTTGCAGATAGAATGAAAAGATCAAAGACCTTCGTACCAGACCAACATGCATTCCAGCTCTGGCTGTGTCACTTGTTAAGGGCATGGCATTTAAGTGATCTGTAGCCCTTAAATCTGAGTTTACTAATCTGTAAATTGTGAGGATTAAATGAGATGTGTGTAAATGGCTTAGCCTAGTGTCTGACACATATGTTCAATATTAAGGGCCATGGTTACTGTCGCTTGCTTATTACTTAATTCTGTTGTCTGTAGGTACTAATTCTTAGTCTTTAGTAAATCTGCAGCAGGAATCATCAAGACAAGAATATAAGCTGATTTGTTCCTCTTATTAGTTTCACATCAAAAATCTAGACAACCTGAGATATGTTGTTCTTTTTGATGATTTTTTTAAAATTTAAACTGAAAAAGGAAGTAAGTACCATGCCAGGCATATGTACATCACATAAACACAAATGGTAAGAGCACCGAAGTCCATTTGATAGACAAAGCAAAGACAAATTTTTATGTTGAAAAAATCAAGGGTGAAATAAAATTCTCAATGCAAACGTAAGTGGTATTACTTACAATTGGCACGTTGGTTTATAAGTGGGAGGCACAAGCCACTTTATGTATGGTATGTTGATTCAGTATATCTCAATTGTTGTTCATAAGATGAGTGAAAAATATTTAGAAATTGTGCTACTTGAACTTAAATCACAAATGGTTTACTAGGTTTTAATGGAAGATGGTGGTTTATATCATTGCAAAAACCCACACCCTAAGTGAAGTCCCCAACATCCTGGAAACGATGAAGGAATTCTCTAAACTCCATTCTTTTCATTTCCCTTGGGCATCAATTAGATTCTCTGGTATCCAGATGATTGACATCTGAGGCGGATTGCATAGACACCCACACCCACAAGGCAGAGACCAACCATGATGGCCCCAATCACGGGAAGCACAATTGTGTAGTCAGACGAACACTCATCCACTAAGAGAGAAAACAAATACAATATCGTAGGTAAGGTTTGGTGATAACAGACCAGAAAGTAGGCTAGAGAGGAAAGAACATGAATGTTGGAGTCAAACACATCTGATCTTCGGGTGTGTGTGTGTGTGTGAGAGAGAGAGTGTACTCATGAGCATGCTTAAATAAAAACCATTCTATTTTTAATAAGTGATCTATACTCATAATAAATGATTAATAAAGAAAAGTACAAATAAAAAGTAAAAACCTACCACCTCAAAATTACCCACCCAGAAACTGTTGTTGTTAATTTGTACAAGCATTGTTTCAGGTATCTTTCTTTAAAATTGTAAGGATAGATGGATAGAAAAATGAACAGAAGTACTTTTATTAAAATAGGGTCATACAAGTGCTATTTTACTAAAGCTGTTGATTTTGATTTTACTTGAATTTTATAGAAGAAAAATACTAAGATGAAATGGGAGGGATTATTAATGACAATGTTTCTTTGTCATAGTAAGTATTGTTTTATAAAGAATACCTTTAAGGTTCAAGAAAAAGATTACAGGGGCTGGAGCAGTGGCTCAGCAGTTGCAGCGCTTGCCTAGCATGCACGAGTATGCGAGTTCAAACCCCAGCACCACATACCCAATGAAGTCTTGGAGTAATGAAGGGCACATGCATGAAAAACTAAATAAAAAATGTTTCTCTCACTCTCTCTCTTTAAAAAAAAAGAAAAAAGAAAAAGATTACAAAATACACATGAAATGATTATGAATTGCATTAAGGTTATGAAATAAATCAGAGTCATGGGTTTTCTAAACTCTATTTCCAATTTAAACATTATCTGTTGATACCATCTTGAAAGATTAGTACTAACAGATTCTCTTCCATGTCTCTTCTGTACAACTCCAAATTTTGAATAGTTGTATTACTGTTTTTATCATAGTCCAGACTTATAGTATTTCAGTTCTATTTGGTAAGTATGATTCCTATACTCTTTAAAAGTTGTGTTATGATAGGGCTGGAGTGGTGGCTCAGTGGTTATGGAACTTGACTGGCATGCATAAGGACACGGATTTGAACCCAGAACCACATACACAACAATGTGCCAGAGCAACGAAAGCCACACGAAAAACTAAAGAAAATCGATTCTTTCTTTCTCCCTCTTTCATTGTCTTTCTCATTAAAAAAAAAAAAAAGTTGTGTTGTGGGGCTGGAGAGGTGGCTAAGTGGTAGAGTGCTTGCCTGGTGTAGGCAAAGACCCCAGCACCACATATACAACTAAATGCTGGAAAAATAAAAACCATATGAAAAAGTAAATAAAATTTTAAAAAAGTTGTGTTGTGAAGATAGAATACATTCAGATTATTTAAAAAGATAAAATGATACATGATGCTGTGTACACTGAGACCTTTTCTTCCACCCCTGCCTTCCTTCCTCATTAGACAGCTGCATTTCTTAGTTTCTTATATATATTTCCAATGTTTCTTTGTGCACATAGAAACAAAAGTGAAAAAATTTTATTTCCCATTTTTTCAATATTATGCATTATGATTTTTGATTTAACAATATATTTTGGATATTTTCCCTTACACATACATGGCATCCTCATTTTTTATACCTATTTTGTATTCTGTTGGGGATGTATCTCAGTTTTTCAATATGTTCCCAGGAAATGGATTCTAAGTTGTTGTTTTTTGTTGTTGTTGTTGTTGTTGTTTTTCTATTACATATAATACTGTCATGAGTAACGTGCAGATATAATATATATGAAAAGATGTATTTATATGCCCAGACCCATAATTGTGTAGCTAGCATTTTTTAAAAAATATTTATATGGCTGAAATGTAGTACAGCATTAGTTTGTGTGTGTGTGTGTGTGTGTGTGTGTGTGTGTGTGTCTTTCCCATTCCTGAACGTTTGCTTATTTTCCTGTTTGTTTTATGATGCATCTCCCATCTTGCTGAATTCACTGTCAAGCATTGTCTTTAGAACGGCTTATCAGTGCTATCTGCATCTTTAGATTTATGTCATGGTTCCAGATATCTGCTGATTGTCTTTAAACTTAAATATTAATTTTGGATCACATTTTCTTTCCCTAAGAACTTTTTTTTTTTTTTTAAAAGAGAGAGAGGGACAGTGAGAAAGAGAGAAAAAGAGAGAATCAATTTTATTTAGTCTTTCTTGTGGCTTTCGTTGCTCTGACATTTTGCTGTGTATGCAGTGCTGGGATTCAAACCCTCAACCTCATCCATGCTAGGCAAGTGCTGTGACTGCTGAGCCACCACTCCAGCCCCTCCCTAAGAACTTTGTAGACACTGGTTCATTGTTTACTGGCTTTAAAAGGTATTGTGACGAAATCTGAAGCCAACTTAAACTTCCCATCTTTATAGTCTTTTTTTCCATAAAGCCTACAAGTTCTGTAGCTTACTTCAGATGTGTCCCAGGTTTAAACTTCTTATATCAATTCTTTTCTGATACTCTAGCTCTTTCAATCCCAGCTTCAATTATTTGTCTAAACAAAATTCTCCTGAATCTTCAAATAGGTCTTCATTCTATTTTTGAGTTCTTTACTTCAGAGGCACGGATCATTACCACATTGGATGGTCTGAACAGCATCTCTATCTTGTAATTTCCCTATGATGCTTTAGTCAGGAGGTTTGTGTCTACACTAACTATGATGACTTCAGTCATTCTTTGAACATGATGTATTTCAGCCCTATCTATTTGGTCCTTGCTGTTTCTATATATTATGTAGTGATGCTGCTTTGATATTCAATTTATTTTCTTAGAAATGAAATCTTCCTTTATCTTACTCTTCATTTAATATCTCACCTTAAAACTCTGGTTACACAGAATCAGCTTCTGAAATGCTTCTCAGCAAGAAGCAATTGTCAGGAATTTCTTTCTGTTCCTTGAGTTTTATTTGTATTTTATCAATTATCCATTTTTATTCTCTGTCATTAGGCTAACTGTCTCCACTTCCCATGCCTTTGTTGAAGTCCTAACCCCTGGAACCATAGAGCATAACTATATTAGGATATAGAGTCCCTGGAACATTAAGTTAAAATTAGTTTGTTGGGGTAAAATCTAATCCAATACGAATGGTGTCCTTAGAAGGAGAGGTTATTCGGATGCACACAGGTATGGAAGGAAGTCTACGTGGAGACCTGGAGCACTTACAGCCAAAGGAAGAGGCCCTGGAAGAAATCAAAGCTGTTGACACCTTGCTCTGGGCTGTCTCACCCCGAGAACTATGAGAGTATAAATCTCTGTTGTTTTGGGCATCCAGTCTATGGAACTTTGTTATAGCATTCCTAGCAAACACACGCATGCTCCCTTCTTCTACCAGTATAACTTCCCGGCGTTCTTATGGTTGTTTTGTTACAGTATTTTTGTATAGTGACCATGCAGTTCTTGCTCATACTTGAGCATGGTGGTCCAGAAATTCAATTTCCTATGATAGCATTTAGGCGAATTACGATTTTCTCCCCATTGCCTATGAGATCAGTGAAGTGTTCCCTCCAAGCTACGTATTTGGGTTCTGGCTTCTTGCTTTGTAGCCTGGGAATAGCTACAGCCTGGGGATATCCTCTGGTTTGGGCTGGCTCCCAGTTCACCTCCATCAGTCCCTATGTTCACTCTTCCTGGTCTTCCCCAGAGATATTGTTACTCTCTTAGGTCAGGAAAGGAAAAAGATGAAGCAACTACTTTTTTTGTTTCCTCCAGATTTAGGAATTGAAGCAAGAGTTCACAGAATTTTTCTTCCCTCATTTTAGGCCCCTTAGGATGGATACCTCTCCTCCTAAGTGGAGGAGAGGAAGACAGGGTCGGGGCCCCACTTGGCTGCTCCTCCTCACTCCACCACAGAGAGGCACAGCGGTGCATACATGACATACATGACGTAGCCAAACATTTACTTATTGATCATTCAAATGAAACAATTGTTTTTTGCAGTCACTACAATACGGATTCAAATTACTGTGAAGGATAATTTGTGTTGGGAGTGGGGGATAAAAAACAGGGGTCAAGGCATTTGCCATCACCCAAAAGAAAACACTGAAGATAGTAGAAAGGAAAATTAAATTTGTATGAACTGGCTGGGAACAGTGGCACACACCTGTAGTCCCAGCGACTCGAGTGCCTGGGGCAGGAGGAACTCAAGTTCAAGGGCAGTCTCAGGAACTTAGTAAAGCTCTAAGGAGCTTATCGAGACCTTGTCTCAAAATGAAAAATAAAAAGGTCTGGGGATGTGGCTCAGTGGTTAAGTGCCTGTAGGTTTAACTCCCAGTACTCAACCCCCACCCCCGCAAAATTGTATGAACTGCCTCATTCCTCTACCCTTGAGGTTAAATTCTGCCTGTTTCCATCTGCTATGGAGAAACTGCCACATCCCAGAAGACTAAATTTGCTTAGTTATTCTGCAGGGTGACTAGTGGAACAGTGAGCAACCATCTTGCCCCCCGCCCTGCAGAACTTTTCAAGGGCTTTCCACCCCGTGCAAAAGGGAGACTGCAGCAAAAGGGAGGAGAGAAGAGATTGCATCTCTCCAGAGCCAAGCCCTCGCTCTTGACCCTGAGTCACTTTGGGGGAACGCCAGGCCCTCATCAAGGTCTTCTGTTTTAAAGGGGAAACAGGCATTTCCTGACCCTCTGAATGTCAGCCTTCAGAGCCTCTTCAGCTCTCTTGAAGCTGAGCGCCATCTCTTCCACCTCACTTCCAAGAAAGTGGAGAGAACTCAAATACCCCGCAAGAGCCAGTGCATTTCCTAGATAAGCGGTAGTTACAGAGCTCTTGCCGAATTTCATAAACTTCCTGCTAGAAATAATGAGTGGCACCTTTGGAAATGGAGAAAATAAGAAAGAAACTTCCTGTTAGTGAAATCAGTTAAGAACATCTGGAAGCCCATTATGTTCCATTTTCTCTGAATTAAAAAAACTAACTCTCATATTTAAACATTCAGTGTAATAAAAAACCTATGAATAACGTCATACGCCTTATTTTAATAGAATGGGTTTTCCTCCAGTTATCAATCACTCCCAATCAGGAATTTACTGGCTAATGATTTTTTGATGAATGTTTTCAAAGAAGCAAAGGGGGTCATGATCTGGGTAGGTCTAGCTCTTCTTCCTTACCTATCTCTCTTCCAGAAATAGCCCAAGTCAATAAATATACAAGGGCAGAGTAACATCAAAGAAAGATAAATCTGGAAAAAAAAAGTGTTAGGAAGGCAGACAACAAATAAAGTTGAAGAAGTTGGAGAATTAACATTTATTGAGCCTCTTATTTGCCAAGATCTTTGATATGTGCTTTACATTTAAAGTGAAATATTAGGCAGTTTCCATTTTTTAAAGTAATAATACATTGCAATAGCATAGAATGTCTTTAAAAATGATAGTGTATATATGTATATATATAAAATTTTAAAAATTTATTTATTTTTACTTTTTTATTTTTTATTTTTTATTTTTGGTACCAGGGATTGAACCTAGGGGTGTTTAACCCGTGAGCCACATCTCCAGCCCATTTTTTTATTTTTTATTTTGAGACAGGGTCTTGCTGAGTTGCTTAGGGCCTAAGTTGCTGAGGCTGACTTTGAAGTTGCAATCCTCCTGCCACTGGGATTACAGGCATGTGCCACCATGCCTGGCCAAAAATGATAGAACATTAAGATCATCTATAATTTGAGTCAGAGTTTGGATAAGGTAATATTTTTTAAAAACTTGAATATTGAGAATATTCTTAAAAATATATAAGAAAAATCAGTGCAGTTTGAAAATGTCTTCCCTATCATTCTGCTTCCGGATATTTTCTTTCTTCTCCCAAGCACACTGCTCATGCCTCTGCCTTTTGCTCCCTAATTCTTGAAGCCGGTCCCATCTTATTCAGGTGTGGAAGGTGGCTCTCAGGCCCAGCTGGCACAGCCTCCCACAGTTCACAGGAGGAAGAGGGATGGGGGCTGTATTCTGGGCCGCTCTCGGATGGGCCTTTGGTGGGAAGCCGGGTTTCCTAACCAGTGTGGAAGGTGGGACACACAGTCAAAGAGGTCAATCCTTTCACTTAGGGCTGAATATTGAGCTGCAACCCTGCACATTTTGAGGAAGGTGGGGCTTTACATGCGTTCGTATCCTCTACTGGGCCTCTTTCTGGCCACCAGGCATGCTGTGAGCCAAATGACAAGCAGTCCTGCGATACTCAGGCCCACGGCCACAGGGATTTCTCTCCTGTTTCTGTCACTGAAGCATTCCTCAGCTGTAATTGAAGTCAGAGTAACAGGTGTTACAGGCTGGGCACAAAAGCTGGGAAGTGATACTGCCCCTGTCTGCCTCAGCGTGGTAGAGAAGGAAACTGAGGGAGAGATGGAGTTCTGGACCCCTCACCTGCTGCCTCAGACAACAGATGGGTGAGAGCAGGGAGTTAAGGGATCCACTTAATGGATCAGAAATGTGTAGGATGGGTACTTATGTAAGAGTTTATTTAGTTGCAGATCTACAGGCCCATGTCCAGGAATATGTAATTCAGTGGGGCTGAGGTGGGGCTTGGAGATCCTGATGTAATTTGAAGGCAGATTCAACTTTGGGGAACACTGGTTTCCCAAAGGATCATGATTGGAGCTGTATCCTAACTCTTAAGCCAGATGAGCCCTAAGCTGGCCCACCAACTCCAGAAATGGGTTCCTGCACCTAAGTTTTCTATTCAAACTCTATTCAAACTTCTTAAAAGGTCTGCTGGAATAGCCTGGTGCTCCTTGCATGACAGAAAATTAAAAAAAAAAAAAAACAGTAAAAGAAAAGACAGCAAAAGAAAAATCTCTTGTAAGGCTCCAGGATTGCAGGGAGAAGAGTTTGGATTATAGGGTGTGGAGTTTGGAGACTGTGGTTTGGGGTGACCATTTTCTTTGACAAGGCTGAACTTTTGCACTTACTGGATTCCTCTCCAAGTTCTTTGAGTCCATTTAAATGTTAATCATTGGCCAAGACTTCTCTAACCCCACCCTCCCTCTGCTGCCAGTGGTGTGTCAATCACATATTCCTCTGCACCTCCCTAGCCTTTGCATATGTCTTTTTAGCGTCATATCGAACAATAGCCAGCTCCTTCTGATCACCATCTCTCACTGTCTGGTAAAAATTACCATTTATGGAATGACTTAGATCTTCCCATTTGAGCCTATCTAGGGAGATTTGAATGACAAAGACCAAGAACATGGAATTGAGCTGCAGGACTGATGGTGGGGTAAGCGAGAATATTCTGGAAGTAGAATTGGTAAGGCTTTGTGAGCATTTGGTGAGAGGATGGGAGAGAGGAGCGAAGGATAACTGGAGTCCCATGCTCAAGGACTCACCAAAAACACAGTCAACAAAACAGCTTTTCTCCACTGCTAACAGGAGCCAGGTGTGTTTTCCTGAAAGCTTTAATTCCCCAGTCCCGCTCGCCTCCTGCTTCACAGAGGTTCTGATGGCGAGGATGAGCAAGTGTGCGCCTTGTTTTAAGTTCACAAGATTAGTCACAGAGGGCTTCAAACCTTTATCATGTGTTTTAAAAGAAATTGTTTCCCAATATTTGAAGTTTTGAAATCAGCTGACAAAGTGTGGCAGATTTTTACTATTTAACGTGAGCTCTGTGGCAGAGGTCAAACCAAAAGCAGAGACTGTAAAACCTGAATAAATCAGGGCTCTAGGGTGAGCAAGGCCTGACTCCTTCCTCTGCTAAACGTTTCCCACTACATCAGTAGGTGTTTCCTGACAGAGACATCTTTAATTTTATGCCGTAACCTAAAGTGAAATCAGATTCTTAGGACAGAAATTTAATATGTGGTTACACTTCTAACTAAATCTATTTTGGATAATTGAGAAGAACTTATGAGAGAGATGTTTTAGAAATTGAAGTGCATGAGCCTCTTGGTCATATGCAGGAAACCTTATGACGCTGCATTTTGTGGGGCGGGGAGAAAAGGACTTTTCTGGAAAGCCACCCTACTCTGCTCCTGGCTCTTGTCCAAGTTTCCCTCCTGGGTAGCATCAGGCAAGCTCTGCCCAAAGAAGTTAGATGGAAACTGAAACTATGGGGAAACACTGTCGGGTAGACAGCATGTCCCTTAGAGGAGGGGATCTAACAGAGGTTCTTTCTTTCTCAAATTACTGCTTCTTGTTCTTGTCTTTCTGCAGGTGGGAATCTATTTTGAAAGCTTGAATTGCTAATAATCAAGATCTTTAAAGTATTCTCCAAACATGCCTGAGTTCCCCAGTGCTCAGCAACGTGTGTACAGGAGGTCATGCAGGTGTGTTTCCTGATGGGCTGCGTTTGTGTTTAAATGAGTGAGAATTATGTTCCTTGGTCAGACAATGAGAACACATCCTGCTGGGAGAGAGCTATGGCCATGTGCAGGGTCAGGCCTCTGGTTTGGAGGAGTGGGTTGGCCACAGGAACTCAGCCCTCAGAGCTCCGTGGACTATTTTATTCTAGGAGGCACATGTGATTCCTGCCCCTTAGATATTTTCAGGCAGAACACAACTTTGAACGAGCTTGGAGTCTCCAAAGCTTGTTCTTGTGACTTGAGAAGCTTCTGACTTACCATTTCCAAAGTGATCTCCTTCGAAGTCAAAGGCCTGAAGTTGGACATTTATTGTTTTCAGCTGAAGTTGGGGTGACAGCTGGATGCTCTGTTCACTCACACACTTGAAGGAGTGCCCGACCACCGTCTCGAACATCACCACAGAACTTTTCACGCCCTTGTAAACTTTCTCTAAAGAGAAAATGTGAAATACAGATAGATGGACACAATTCTGGCCTATCTCCGTTGAGTTCCAGGTGTGGCTGGGCTGCCCATGTGCCACATTCATGGCCTTCCTTCAGACATGGCTCTCTGGGGGTCCTGCCACCTTCTCTTCATGAAAAAATACCCTGTGCTTGGAGACTTTTTCTTGGGGCTCTACTTGGAGTACAGGGGAGACGTCTCATGTAACTTGAAATGTGAGAAACAAGAAGCGAGAACTTTGGGGGATATTTCCTGCAGTTATCTCAAATCCCTGGGGATGGTTGTCATCGTTTGAGAAGTGACTACAAAAACCTTAAAAATAAGAGAAGACAGTCACATGAGCCCTTAGTGAATCAGAACAGGGAAGGCAAAGTTAGCAAATGGAGCATTTGCAAATCACAGACAGATGTGTTGATACAGTAGGAGGAAGAAGCCACGGGAGGGGTTGTTGCATTCATATGTGGAAACAGAGAAGGGGAGGGCCGTCCTCAACCCGCCTTGCCCACAGGCCCCATGTGCTTGGCCTCATTGTCCCTCAGACCTTATGTGTTCCTTCTTTTGGACATACTGGCGCCTTGCTGGGCCTTGGCACCCCAGCAAGCTCACTTGAATGCTCAAGGATGGGCCCTGCCTTAGGACAGGTGCACCCTCTTCAGGGAGGTGATACATGAAGGCAGATGAGGTCAAGCATTTGAATCACATAACGAACCGTATTTGCTCTAATTCCATACTTTCCAAGCACCCTTTGACCCATCGTTAGTCTTTTTTTTTTTTTTTTTTTTTAAAGAGAGGGACAGTGAGAGAGAGAGAGAAAAAAAAGACAGAAACAATTTTTTATTTAGGTTTTCACGTGGCTTTCATTGCTCTGACACTCTGTTGTGTATGTGGTGTTGGGGTTCAAACCTGCATCCTCGTGCGTGCCAGGCAAGCGCCCTAACCACTGAGCCACCACTCCAGGCCCATAGTTAGTCTTCTTGAATGGGAGAAACTCATTGGCCAGAGGACAGAACTGTCTTGACCTCTTGACATTAATAGGTTGGCATTAAATCCTGCATTTGTGCACACAAATGTCCTAGATGCTGCTGAATCACCTGCGCACATTTCTGTATTATGTGACTTCTCTCTTTTTCTTTTCCTCACTTTCCAGGGAGAGTCTACTACCACCATCCCCACTAAAAGGACAACTGGCATTACTACTGTAACTACAACTGATTTCTATCACTAATAACCACAATCACAGTCACTGACACTACAGTTCCTGCTCCTAACGTTAAGCCTTCATCACCGGAAGGTGGAGCCTTGAGACAAGGATCTCCCTTATCTTCCTCAGAGAGTTTTGAATAAAACCTGTTTTTCTCTCTCATCAACCTGCCTCCTGAGTTTTAGTGAAGCCCAGCAAGCAGTCAAGTCTTTGATCCCCAGTTTCACTCTTAAAGACAAATCTGTGAAAAGTCACTGAACTTGTTATTGTTCCTGAAAATGGTCTCTGAAATGTTCTGGTCCAGCCTCCTCCAGAGGCACATGGATAAATGGAAATGTACCCAGCTAGCAAATTCCCCCAGAATTCTGTTGCAGGCTACTTCCTCACTCTGTTTCTGAAAAGCAGCATCGAAGATTAGCAGATTGTATGGTATAAAAAAATGAGTGAACCAGAAGCAGAATGTGTGACCACTTGCACAGCCATTCCCTAAGTACTAACCTGGATTTGAGACGGTCAGATAGGCTTCCATTTCACTGATATAATATGAATTTTCTTCCTGTAAAACAGCAGAGTGTTAACCTTCGGGTCATCTCCACTTTCATGCTTCTGATTCTGGCTTACAAAATTGTTTTGTCAGGATTCCAGCTATTACATCCTTGATAAGGGGGGCTTAGGGGTACAAGGGTAACGAAGTATAATTGTGTTAGAAAACTTCAATGAAATTAAACACATCCCACCATAAATATAAAAAATAAGTAATGGCTTATTCCTGGCCCCAAACTTTCTATTGCTAGAGCCTGAAAGTTGAATTTCACCAGTATAATTCAAGTTCTTTTAATTGTACCAAGTTTCTCCCTGTTGAAGCAAAAGTACATGAAGAAGGTAAAAGGGTTGGAGAGACACACAAGAGACTTTCTAGGAATTAACATCTAAGGGCAGGGGTTCTTAACTGAGTGCACTCATCCTCAAGGGTAAACTTCACGGGGTACATGAGACCACTGGAAAAATAAAGTATGCAAAATTGTATGTGCATTTTCTTGGGTGGGATGTCAATTGCTTGAAAGAAAAGAGTAGGTCCATGTTTTCCAAATGGTAAAATGGGGCCACCAGTAGAGATTCTGGGAGGCAAGAGTTTACCTCAGAAGAGCACCTCAACTTGCAAACAAAGTAGTATCCCAGATTTTATTTAGAAATTGTCATTTTGAATAAAACAAATGAACTACAACATAACTCTATAACTTCCTCAAAGATTGCGGGTGTCAAATATTCAAAGGCATTGCGTTGGGATGTGAAAGGGCCTTGGGCATGAAGTATTCTACCACCAAACTACAACACCGGCCTGTTTCTATTCTTTAAAGTTGGTGACTTACGGTATTCTTACATGAAAGAGGCACAAAAAAATGGCGGAATAACCCAAAATGGAAACTGAAATTACTTTTAGAAGTTTCAAATTTAGTCATTAAAGAAATTTAGGCTGGCCATAGTTGACGGCTCATTTTCATGTACATTACTTAGAACTATGTCTTCACATAGGCTGGGGAATAAAGAAATTTAACGATTATAATCTTAACTGCATTATAATCCATTTGTCTATTGTGATGTGCAAATGATCCATTGCACATTGTTTAGTAAGGTCACTGATACTGATGCACTGACCGCCTACAATTCATTGATTCACTATTACAGTCTGGATCAGGAATATCTGGAAGTTTCAGTTCATGGTCACTGAACTCGGTTGATTCTGGGCCTGTTAGTGAGGTTGAACATTATGGCAGAGAGTATGCTGAACAAAGTTGCAAAGTTGCTCACCTCAGTGGATGAGGAGGAGGAGAGAGAGAGAGAGAAGGGTGTCAGGGACAAAACATACCCTTCAAAGCTCCCCACCACCCCAGGGACCTACTTCTCTGACGAGGCCCCACCTCCTGAGTTTCTGTCACCTCCCAATAGCACCGCCAGCCTTTAACGCAAGAGCCTGTGGGGCATACTCCTGATCCAGACTGTAACAGTGAACGGGAAGGGAGTCTGGAGTCTTTGTTTTATCTTGTTTTTCCTGGAGTTGAGGTTTGAACCCAAGACCTTGCACATGCTAGGCAAGCGCTCTGCCACCGAGTTACATCCCTCAGGTGTCAGACTTAATGCAAACTCCGGGGAAATGACATGCAGCGCTGCATGTGGTTTGCAGCGTTCACTTTCTTTCTCTTCTGAGTTCAGAGAATAATGTGGCCCTCTTCTCTGCCAGATGTTTTTCTCGTTTTGGGTTTGGGTAGGAGAATGACAAACATGCCTATCTGCCAGACTCTTGTAGACAAACTGGAAATCCTCCGTGTTCCCATGGGCATTGACAGGAGAGGCTGAGGACTCCCGACAGAGGCACACAGCATTTCAGCCCCATGTAAGGAACAGCACAGAGTCTTTACTTACATTTTTTTTTTCAAGAGAGAGGGACAGTGAGAGAGAGAGGGAGAGAGAGAGAAGGAGAGAATCAATTTATTTATTTTTTTAATGTGGCTTTCGTTGCTCCAACACTTAGCTGTGTATGTGGTGCTGGGGTTCGAACACGTGTACTCATGCATGCTGGGCAAGTGCCATAACTGCCTGGCCACCACTCCAGCCACTGGTGGTTATTTGAATGGACTACTTGGAAAAGTCTCATTTCCCTGCTCAGTCAATGGGATGCTGACATCCCAGTCCCCATGGCTGGTATCTAAAAGAGTTCTCTGAATGCATCATCAAAGAGCTTATCATTCCTCAAGGAACCTTAAAATTCTTCCTTAGCAAACTGAGGGTCTACCAACATGTTTTGTACAGCAGGGGACGAGAGTCCAAAACAAGACAGCCCATCAAGTCTTCCCAGGAAGCCAACACGCCAATGAGCAGCACATTTTGGGTCCTCCTGTTGAATTCTGCGAAAGGTACTGTGGGAGTCTCATAGTCGTAGATACTCAGGGTATGGATTTTTATCTTCAACATCAATTAAGGCTTTTTTTCTTAGCCTCACTGTGACTAAATCAAGAAACCTTTGTTTTAGACACAGGAAAAGGAAGCCAAAGAGGCTATTTCTTTAGAGTTCCTGATCTACTTTGTGGCAGCATGACCTAGAGTCTCTGCACAACTTAGTTTCACTCCTTTATTCATTAATTTGTTCATCAAACATTTGCTAAAGAGAGATTATATACAAAGTCAGGGTTGGACACCAGAGAGAGAAATGGGAACCAGCCATAGATTTTATCTTCAAGATGGCAAAACAGAAGGTTGGGAAACAAGTCAGGGAGACTCAGGGAACAAAGAGGAGAAATTCTCTCCTTGTTACCTGGGGTGGAGGTGGGGGGTGAGCTAGAGGAGATTTCACAGGGTGATGATCACTGAGCCATCTTAAAGAATGAATATGGAACAGGGCTGAGGGTGCGAGTATCACTCCAGACAGAAGAAAAAGCACCTAGGAAAACAGGATGTGAAATGGCTCAGCATACTTGGAAAGTTCTGAGGTATACTCTGAGGGTGTTAACATTTGAACACTGATCAGTTCTCAGGGGCCCAGCTCATGAGCCAGGAGATCCCCAAACACCCATCCCAGGCACTTGAGGTAGACATAGTATTGCTCGAAAGACCTGGACTGCCAGGACACTGCTTGGCCCTGCCACCCTCCCCACGTGGTGACTGATTTCTCTATCACTTGGTGATTGATTCCCTGGAGCCAGGGGCTGGAGGCCTGGAACTGCCCAGTCAAAGTAGTAGATGAGAAATGGATAGTGTTGAATGTAGAAAAATACACTCAATCCTCTAAATCCATGGCTCCAGAATCCTTCCTAGACAACAAAATCTCAAAGGATGCTGAAGTCCCTTATATAAAATGGTGTAATATTCACAGATCTTATAATCGAAATCATCTCTAGATTGCTTTTAATATCTAATGCAATGCAAATGCTATGAAAATAGTTGTTAAGCTGTATTGTTTAGGGGACATTCACAAAAAATGAAATCTACACATGTTCAGCACAGATGTAAATATTTTTTTCTGAATATTTTCCATCAGCTGTTGGTTGAATTAATAGAAATGGAATCTGCAGATAAACAGGGCTGACTGTAAATCTGCACGAGACACAGAAGGGTGTTTTAAAAAACTATCTGGGCAGGAAGGAAGTTGTGGGGGGTGGAGGGAGGAGATATGTTTATCTTGAACCCAAAGGGTTTGAACAACTTTTGGTATTTTACCCTAATCAAATGGGACATTAACAGGGAAAGGTTTCCAGTTTTTTAAAAGTGAAGCAGAGGGAAATCCATCCCTCCTGACCCCACCATGTGAGCCTGGCTCACCCCACAGTGAGGCCCAAATAAGTCCTAGTTAACTCTGTTGAGTTAAAACTCTGGAGTCCGACGGGTCTCTGGAATAAAGGGTTTATTGAGCTGGTACAGATGTAGCCAGAAAAAGGTCAAGGTCCAGGAACAAATTCTTGCAACTTCCAGCAGCAGGGCTTAAGTTAGCAGCAGGAAAAGTGTCCCTTGAACCTAGAGCTACGAACATCCTATAACAAGAATTTGGGGAAGAAAAGCACAAGCTGTTTACATTGAGCCTATAAATAAAAGGGCAAAAAAGTGCAAAATAGGGAAAGTGGGGGTTAGAACAGTCCTCAAGGTGAAGTGATGGCTGCTTCTGGATGGGCTGGGGCTGTGGGCAGAATGAGGTGGCTCCTAGGGGTCATGATGGGATTTGAAGGACTGGGAAATTTGGGGCAGGGGGTTGGCTTGCAGCAACAATATCCCTTATAATTAAATTGAGGATATCTCAGAATTTGTTTTTTCTCATCCACCCCCTCTTATAGAACAGGAAATGGAGGTGTGGAGACAGCTAACAATCTGTTCATGGTTACAGAGCAAATGATAGGTCTAATTTAAGTGTTGATAGTATAACGAGGTCAAGCGACGTTTCAGAAGGCAGATTTTTATTTATGTTGTTGTCATTAGTAGTATTTCAATTAAAAATTTACAAATTATTACACATGATTTGAAACCTGGAACTAGAGCCTGTGTTTTTTATGTATTCTTCCATATTCCAAGTTCACCGTTCCCTGGACTGTGGGAGTCCAGAATATGCCTCCCCACTATGAAGGGTTCTTGAGCTATAGACAGTTAAGAAGAAGCAGATGCAGAAGAGCTCCCTAAAGGCAAGACATAAACTTGTAAAGATGTCACCCGCTTCCCTGTCTACCAGGAAGGAAAGAAGTCGCTCGAGACCACTGCACCAAAGGAACCTATATCATCAACCTCACAAACTAGCCCTTATCTGCCAATAGTTTTTCCATATATTTACCTTGCAACAGTTTCTTACTTCTGGAAGCCTAAAATGGCTTTCTTTTGTCACTTCTCTAAAATGTGTTGTTTGTTGTTGTTGCTGAAGACATTATATGAGCCAGAGTTCTAAGCTACAGCTTTGAGTTTTCTTTCATTGAGGTTTGCTTGAGCGATGTGTGTGGCACACATTAATAAGCCTTCTTGTTTTCTTCGTCTTTTTTTTTCGGAACTGGGGGTGGAACCCAGGACATTGCGAATGCCGTGCAAGCGCTTTGCCACTGAGCTACATCCCAGCCCCCTTGTTTTCTTCTTATTAGTCTATCTTTTGTTCCCAAAATATGGGGACAGACTTATGAGGATTGAGAAGAATTATACTTCTTCCCCAAGAGGACAAAGTAGATGTTTAGCAAATTTCCTACTGATGAATTGGCTGTTGCATTAGGGCCTGCTAGTAAGTATTATTATTTTTTTTAGTTGCCTTCATTAACTTTATTCTTTTAATTAAGAAATTAAGTTATTGTATAATCAAAAATAGATCTGCTTGGAAGTATTCTATCACCACTCTACAACTTGATTTTGTTTGTAACATCTACTTTTCTTTAGAGCAGTGGTTCTCAACTAAGGATGATTTTGGGGGCTGGAGTGGTGGCTCAGTGGTATAGCACTTGCCTAGCATGCTCAAGGACCCAGGTTCAAATCCCAGTACTACATATACAACTAAGTGTCAACTAACAGATGGAAAAATAAATAAAATTGATTCTCTTGAAAAAAAGAAAGAAAGAAAAGGGTGATTATGCCTCCTGGGAGACATTTGGCAATACCTGGACACATTTCAAGTTGTCAGACTGGGGGTGGCATATCACTGGCACCTTATGAGTAGAGGACAGGATACTGCTAAACATCTGTCCAGGCACAGGATAGTCCCCACGACAGTGATTTATCTGGTCCCAACTGCTGTTGTTGAGAAATACATATTCACAGAGCAGCAACATTTGAAAAGACATAGATTGAACTGTAGAATCCAGTTTTCTTTTGGAAGAATCGGGAAGACTTTCCTGCCTAAACATATTTCATACATTTAGGGCAGATGTCACAGCATCAGGGTCCATGGGGTACATCTAGCCTATAGTTGTGCTTTGTTTAGCTAGCATGTGTTCAAATATCTTAAAATGCGTTACCAGCATTTAAATATCATATGCTTTTACAAAAAGATCTGGATTTCTGCCTTTTCTTGAACAATCTGAAGAGCTGGAAACACTGCCTCTTTAAAACCACTTGAGAGAGATGTACGAAAAATATTTAACAACTCACACAGTAGGAAGCCACTCAGAATGGACACCTGAACTTCCTGGGTGAAGGTCCCCAAATGGCTGGACACTGGACCCTGCCATTGGCACTGTGACTGGGGCTGAGGAGTGGCAGCTAACGTCTGGGGGCAGCGGACATTCTCC
The DNA here is from genome assembly GCA_004027875.1 of Aplodontia rufa. Classification (NCBI taxonomy): domain Eukaryota; kingdom Metazoa; phylum Chordata; class Mammalia; order Rodentia; family Aplodontiidae; genus Aplodontia; species Aplodontia rufa. The sequence continues at coordinate 3,081 of PVKS010022361.1, read as the reverse complement.
TCTCTCTCCCATGTGTCTCCTCATCACTGAGGCATTGCTCATGGTCCCTTGTCATTTCGTGCTAATCTTCACATTTTTCTTATTTAAGTAGAAAATGAAATATTTCTTGTCTTCAATTAAAACATTTTTTAAATTAAAGAAATTGAGACTACCTATTTCAAGGGAAAAAGATGTTTCCACTAGTCTGCATCATTCATTGGGTTGTATGCTTAGTTCTTCTAGTCCTGTCTGGCTTAAATGAATTCTCTAAAATGCAGAAACTCCCTGGAATGACTAAGGCTAGTGAGAAGTTTTACCTTCTTCTTCTTCTTTTTTTAAAGAGAGAAGGACAGTGAGAGAAAGAAAGAGAGACAGAGAGAATCAATTTTTATTTATCAATTTCATTGCTCTGAATCTTAGTTGTGTACGTGGGTTGCTGGGGTTTGAACTCGTGTACTTGCGCATGCTGGGCAAGCGCCATAAACACCGAGTCACCACACCAGCCCCCAATTTTACCTTCTTGAAGCTTCTTTGCTTCCTCCTGTGCTGGATCCAAGTCAACTGCCTGGGCATCTGTGCCAGGGATGGGATAACTAGGCTGGCAAGTGAGACTCTGGCAAATCCTGCAACACCTGGGGCCCCAGATGGAGAGTGGCTTCCAGAGATGGGTGGAGGGAAGGGAGGCCTGCTGGTGCTTCCAGCTTCATCTGGAAACCTCATTTCCTGCCCATACCTCTGAAGGCAGAGAACATTAGGAGCACAAAGGATTTTCAGAAAGGCAGGGATTCTACACTCAGATAGAATTTGGTTAAACAGAGTCCAGCCTGAAGACCTTGGAAATGTAGGGTTGGAGCATCAGGAGGCAGAGGGACTTAACAAAAAGAGAGGTTGAAAGGAAGCCAAAGAATCTCTGCTTGGCAATTCAGCCTGAGGCCTGGTGGCAGCAGCCACTGTGTACCACAGACAAATGCTGGAGGCTTTTGATGCCCTCCCATCGGCAGTTATTGCTTTACACAATGTTCTGGGCAGTGGTTCGGGGAGAAGTGAGCCCTGAACTGAAGTGTAACTGCTCAGGTCACAGCCCCTCTCATTTCTTCAAGGTGGCTTTTAAAGAAATTTCTGCTACTTCTATAGTTTAACTTCAATTGTCCAGAGACAGAGCCCTTATTCTGCTTTGCATGGTCTTCTGGGGTGAAGGATTATATCTTTTCCATTTGGTACCAAAAAGAAGCTCCTGACTTCTCCAATGCATCTCTACCTTGTACAGGAAGTGTGCACCAGGAGGATAAAGCCCTTGAGACTAAATTAATAACAGTAACATCAATAAAACTATCACTCTTTACTCAACAAAATAAAGGTGTTAAATAAAATTGATAGGAGGCCATTGGTTTGGACTGAGCTCCTGTTCCAGGTCCAACAGACCCAACCAAAATGGAGTTACTCATGCTGAAGTTTTGGGCCACCAAGCCAAAACCAAGATGTTTAGGTGACCTTCCCAGAAATCAGAAGAGAGAGAGGGGAGGGGGAGAGAGAGAGAGAGCAAATTCTCACACAAGCTAGTTTTGGTTGGCACAACAAGGAAGTCCTTTCTGCTTTAACTCTTGTAAGGAAAGTCACTTTGCAACGGCCAATTTGCATGTTGCTGTTTCTGCATCCTTCACCCCTTTTCTGTCTATAAAATCAACCTCCTCTGCTCAGCTCATCAGAACCCTCATTCAATCTGATAGAATGAGGTGTTGGCCAATCTAGTGTCATAACTGAAAGGCCATTCAGATCTTGAAACTAGATTTCTTGTAATTCTGTTTTTCGACAATTGTTATGTGCCAAATTCTGTGCTAGGCAGTTTACATAAGTCACTTCCAATCCTTGAATGCGTCCTACCAGGTGGGTCTGATTATTTCTACTTTACAGATAAGGAAACAGCCAATTGGTCTATGATCAGCTCTTACTTGGCAGATTTGAAAGAGACTTGGGGCAAGTCTTTCCCTTGAGAATAGGATGACTAGGATTTTCTGGTCCCCAAGACATTTGCCTATTTAAGTCACTGCAGTTATAGTTGCCGGCTGTCAAGCACCCACCACTTACTGTGAACTGGCCATGCCCTTGAAAGATCACTAATTCCTTCCCTCCATGTTTTTCACATAATAAAATAAAAGCTTAGTCAGGTTAAGGCACCTGCACGGTGTCACAGAAGAGCAAGTGACAGAGTCAAATTTGCTGTTAACTCTCTGACCTCAACACCCATGCCCTGCCCACTCTATGCTGTTGTCTACCTACTTCCTGAATATGGTCTGGAAAACCCAGAGGCTGGTTAGTACTGGAATTTTGCCTTCTGTGGTTGGAAAGAACCCATTGTGACATTTGATTTTGGTCTTAGGATAATCTTTTGATTCCGTGTCCACTGGGAAGTTTTACAGATCTCCTCATCTGCATAACTTCCTTCTTTGGTGGTTTGCAAGGGCACTGAAGGCTAGGTTCCCCCAAAGCCGAGCCTCCCCTGAGAGGCACTGGAGTCCCTCTTGGGCTGCACAGAGGAGGCTGAAGCAGGATGAAGGCAAACATAAGATGTTGACACTTCCCTCCTCTCTATCCCCAAGGCCCTCATTCTTATCAGCAAAGATCTCAAAAGGCTCTGAGATCTATTTCTGCTGGGCCTTGGATGGAGGTGAAGCATTGCATCACCAGGTCCCGGGGGGGGGGGTATTGGGGGAGCTGGCAAAGCCACACTGGGGCCAGCTAGTGTGAAGGACTCCACACCTTACCTTGGTAAATGTGAGATTCACAGATCCGCCCTCGAAGTTTAAGAGAAGGTTGGATTTTCGAGAACCACAGTTCCCAGAGGTCTGGGTTGTGTTGGGATCAATGTTGAAGTATCTCTGAGGCGAAAAAACCTAAACCAAATGAGAAAGATCAGCTCAATGAGAGGTAGAAGAAAACTCAAGCAAGGGACTCAGAAACACAGTAAGTGAACTAAGAGGGTGTTCATTTGAGAATCAACTGCAAAGTCCCTGGAGGGATGACAACCTCTCACTTCCACACTCATGTTCAAAAGCTTTCTCCAAAGAGTATGATAGGTGGTTTGTGGCAGGAATTTTTTTTTTT